>WBNM01033120.1:10307-90772 GCA_013399055.1 Ramphastos sulfuratus | reverse complement strand
AGCTGGCCCCGCCCCCCGCGCCTCCCGGGGCGGCCGGGCCGAGGTCAGCAGGGAGCGGCCCCAGGGCAGCAGGGCCCCGGGGTGGGGGGAGTGGTCCCCGTGCGCCCGAACCTGCCCGGCCCAAGGCCTCGCTCTGCAGGGGCACAGCCTGAAGGGATTAGCTAGGGCCAGGCCCACACAGGCCCGAGCAGCGCCTTGGCCGCGGGCCGCTCCCAGGCCTGAGGTAAGGCAGAGGTGCGAGGCAGAGCTGTGCGCGACCTGAGAGAGACCTGCAGAGATCATCCAGTCCAGAGCCTCCCTGAGCAGCCTGCTGCAGGCCTCCAGCTCCCTCACGCTGCAGAAGCTGCTCCTGTTCAGGTGAAGCTCCTGGTGTCCATTCCTGCCTCCTGCTCTGTCCCTGGACATGGCTGAGCAGAGTCTGGTCCCAGCCCCTTCCTCCCCCACAGCTCCTTCAGCTCTTGCNAAAAAAAAGGCCAAAGCAGCCTCTCTGGTTCCCAGGTACCATCTTCCCAAGCAAGAATGAAAGCAGCCTTAAAGCAAAGCCAAGCACCTCCTTGGCGTGAAGGGCTTCCTGGATAACTTCCCCTTCCACCACACACTGCCTCCCAGCAGGGCCCAAGAGATCTTTTCAGTTAATTCTTTTTAAAAAGGGCAAAATGAACAACTCAAACCCGGGGCACGTCACGGGACAAACACTTTCTGCAGCACACAACTGCTTCAGAGGAGGTCACCTCACTTCTGCACCCTGCAAAAGGGTCCCTGCTCAAGGCTGAAGGCAGCAAGAGGAAGGATCTCAGCACAGAGCCAGAGAGGATTGCATTAACGTCAGGCTTACTGCAGACACTAAAACCCCCTCGCTTTGGCCACACATTTTGAACGTTTCCGAAGGAAAAAAAAATTTAAAAATTAAAAAAAATATCCAAACCAAAGTCGCCAGGGGCAGGATCTCGCCACCAGTTTCGTGCCCCCAGGCCTGTTGCACAGCGCCGTGGGACCACCCCCGCAGCATCCCCGCTGCACACCACCGCCCGGCAGCTTCCTTCTTCATCCCGCAGCTAAACCCAACCGTCCCCGGCCGCCCGCCCGCCGCCGGCACCCCGGGCAGAGGGGCAAGGGACCCCCAGGCCCTCCCGCACACAGGAAGCCTGCGGTGACAGCGCTCGGCCGCGCAGCCTTCCGCGGACACCGTGCCGGGGCCTGAGGCTCCAGGGGAGGATACAGGGCAGGGGGACACGGAGGGGTGCGGAGCGGCAAGGAGGGGGGCGGCTCCCGTCACGCCTCTCCGAGACAAAGCGGGTGAAGAGGCCGGGGCCGGCAGACCGCCGCGGGGCTGTCCCGGTCCGGGCTGGGGCCCGGCGGCGGCCGAGGGCCGGGCCGTGATGAGGAGGGCCGGCGGCTGTCCGGAAGCGAGGAGGAGACCCGAGGAGACGCGCTGGAGAACGGGACCCGGGTCGAGGGAAGCCAGTGGGACAGTGCCCAGCGCCCCGAGGGCGGGCAGCGAGCACCGGCGAGCTGCGGGGGGCTCCGGAGCCGCGGTCCCGGGGGTGGAGCCGCAGGCGGCGGCAGGGCCCCGCGGGGAGGGACGCAGGGAGGCAGGCAGCGGTCGCTCCCGTACCTGAGCCTGCTGGCAGTCCCCGGCGGCGGCAGTGGCGGCGGCCCGGAGCTGGCAGTCAGCGGAGCGCCGAGCGGGCCGGCGCGGGGGGCAGAGCGGAAGGGGGGCGGCCAGGAGAGCGCAGCACCCCGCGGCCAGCACCTGCCGCCCGCCTCTACGCCCCGCTCGTTGGCTGGAGCCGACACCACCTTCGAGGGGATTGGGCGTAGTGCCGCTGAGAGGCGGCGGTTGCTACCCATGACGGAGACGCTGACCGAACAACAAGCCAGACGCGGCCGCCGATTGGCGGATTGCGAGGGGGAACCGCCCGCCCAGGCGGCAGGCGGGGCCGCCGGCCGCGAGCACGTCGCTCAGCCGGGCTCCACCAATAGAAGGCGGCAGTCGGGAGACGGCGGCTCACCTTCAGCTGCTATTGGGTGACAGGCGGGTGAAGGCGGGCTGCCATAGGCGGCGCGGGGTGCCCGTCAACGCCCCTCTGCGCTGCGCTCCGGCGGGGGCGCGAGGCGGTGAGTACGTGAGGAGCCGCACAGCAGCGCGCGGGGGGGGGGCTGCGGCCGCCCTGCGCCAATGGGGCGGGGAGGGGCTGGCCCCGCCCCCCGCGGCCTGCGCCCCTCGGAGCTGGCCCNCTCTCAGCCCCAGGGCTCTCAGCCTTTGCTGCTCACAGAGCTGCTCCAGGCAGCAGCGCTCACTTCACAGCAAGCCACTCTCAGCACTACCAAGGCCCAGCGAGGCTGCACTTTGCAAACTTGGGAGTTTTCTCAACCTCCTGCCACAGGGCAGAGGTGGGAGACCATCCCCAGCCCCTCTTGACAGCTGCATCCTGAAGCTTTGAGCAGACCCAGAGAGCCCTGAGGAACCACAGCACTTGAGTGACAGAGACCTGGAAAGATGTGATCAGGTGTGCAGCTGTGACAGGGTGGGGGTAGGCTTAGGCTCCTTTTAGACCCCAGTACCTGGAGCTTTAAACAACTAATAACCAGTCAAGCACCAGGTGCTGAGAGTGCACCGAGTCCACCTCTCCCCCCAGTTCAGCCTTTACGAGCACCGAGATTTGCCTCCGCCTCGTTCCCATTCTGCCCACAGCAGGCAGAGCAGTGCTGTGCTCTCCCAGCAGCCGGGGTCTGGACAGCTGCGGGGCAGCTCCTGCCAGAGGACCTGGCCCACAGCCGCAGTTTCTCCTTTCTCCTGCAGAGGATGCAGAGATGCTACAAGTCCTGGCCAGTACCTTGAAACTTCCCGTCCCAGCCTCCAGCACTCGGATCCACACAAGAGCTACTCCTCTCCAACTGGCTGCTAAGTTACAGGACGATGGAAACCTGCCAGGATGCAGAACTACCAGGGGCATGTTTTAATTTGTGCTCAATTAAATCGTGCAGATCACAGGCTCCATGCACTTGGCTGGGAAGTGAGATGGGAATTCCCAAAATAGAAGATCCTTACCTTGCTGAGGGTTCCCCCTCCCCCCAGCATTGTTGTCTTAGCTTCCTGATTCCTTATCCACCAAAGACTTCACCCAATCACATTGGGTAGCTGCTCCAGAATTTCCCAACACACACAAGGCAGTGGGAAATGAAGCAGCATCTTCCCATCAAGCCCCAAAGCTTCTCCACCACAATCCCTTCACATCCAAAGCCACTCACCAGCTCACTTTATAGCAGTTTCCTAGCAGAGCTTTATGTTGCCATCTACGAGCCCCAAACTGTCCAATTTACAGAGCAAAACAGATCTTAAACACTAAAGCTCCACAGCAGACTCCAACCTACGTAGGAAGACAAAGTTTGTTTCCCAAATTCCAAACAGTAAGAAACACAAGACTGAGGAAGCCATTCCAATAGGTTCCTTCAATATAAGTGCACACACAGAGTCACCTTCATCCTGACACCCCAAACTCATCACAATGTGGAATAAAAAGTAGAGGAAAAACATCTTAAAGCCCTGGAACAGGCTGCCCAGAGAAATGCTTGAGTCATCAGCCCTGGAGGGCTTTAAAAGCCTTCTCGATGTGGTGCTGAGGGCCATGGTTTAGTGGTGACCTGGGAGGGTTGGGTTAATGGTTGGGCTGAATCTTAAAAGGCCTTTCCCAGCCAAAGTGATTCTGTGATCTGCAATGAAATTTAAATACCTGGGACTGGAAGAGTTTGATGTTAACAGCAAGCTTCAAACCAACTTGGAGAGAGCAGACTGCTGCTCAGCTTCACAGCTGGTCTGCAACACCTTCATGCCTTCTTCATTTACTTCATCTCCATTTGGGTATGAAAGCCTCCACGGTTTAGTTCTCTGGTGTGCCAGGGGAGGGTTAGGTTGGAGAGGAGCAAAAACTTATTGCTGCAAGAGTGGGCAGGGGTTGGCACAGGCTGCCCAGGGAAGTGGTGGAGTCCTCGTGCCTGGGGGTGTTCAAGAAAGGTGTGGCCTTGGCACTTGGGTTTAAATGGCCACGGTGGGGTTGGGTTGATGTTTGGGACTGGAGCTGAGAGAGCTTTTCCACCCAAACCATTCTGTGATTCTGTGAATCCTGAGGCCAGTGCCAGAAGGGACCTCCAGAGGCCAGTGCAGGATCATTGAATCAGGCAGGCTGGGAAGAGAGCTCCAAGCTCACCCAGCCCAACCTAGCCCCCAGCCCTGCCCAATCAACCAGACCACGGCACTAAGTGCCCCATCCAGGCTTGTCCTGAACACCTCCAGGGGTGAGGACTCCACCACCTCCCTGGGCAGCCCATTCCAAAGGGACCTGAAAGGGACCTCCAGAGCCTGACTCCAACCCCCCAGCCCAAAGCAGGATCACCTACAGACTCTGGCAAGTCTGGAAACCTGCTGCAGCTGAAGTTAAAATAAACCCAGCCACTCTCATCTGAAAGAGATTTATTTTGAGAACTTCAACTTGCACATTGTACAAAAAAACAAAAACATCCCTTGACAAATTCAGCAAAAAACAGCCCTAGAAAAACTTTTTTTTTTTTTTTTTCCTTTCTTTCTTTCCCTACCATATTAACATTATCATTTTCCAAAGGGTCAGAGTTAAAACCAGCAAAACTAGGCAGGTCTGTTCCAGTCTGCAGTTCAAAGGTGTGATTAGAAGCAGCCTTGGTCTTGTGGAGGTGTTCAACTGCAAGCTTTGGCCATGCTAAGTGACAGCCTGGTCTCATGGACAGCAAACATGATGGTTCCCCAAACCTGCACTTAGGAACTGCTCTTGGGAATTACTCTTGGATTTCCAGGTGGAACAAAACAAAACAAAAACTGGAAGGGAAGGGCAAGAAAAAAAAAAATTCATTTGACCATAATTCACCTAAGGTTAAGAGACCTGAAGGTTTTCAACCCCATCCTAATCACACACACAGCTACAGTGTCCTGCTCAGCCCAAAAAGGATCGAGTCTGGCTGGTGAGTTTTCAACAATTCAGTGCTTATAAAAAACTACATCTCAGGGGTGAGTCAGAGCCCAAAGTCTTTCAGCAGAGGACAAAAGGCACTTAGAAGAATGGCTTCAGGACATATCCCACAATGGCATTTCTGGAGAGGAGACAGCACCTGGCTGAACAAAGAGCTCCCTAATAAGAAAGAAGTCCAACTGAGGTAGTACTTCATATTGCTCTGACTGCTTAGGCCAAACACAAGCAGCTTTGGGGGGGGGGGATGTTGATTTATATAAAAAAAAAATTTAGCAGAAAATAGCTTTTTGATTAAAATTTAGGTGTATAAAAATCAGCTCTTTCATAAAAACCAGCCCCAAGCAACCAGCAAATACCTGGCTGAGGGTTAAAAAACAAAGGATGTTAAAGCCAGGAATCAGCCTTGTACAAACTGAGTATCAAAATGCTGCCAGAAGTCTACCTGATGGCTCAGTCTCCAGGTGTTGAAGATTGTTCTAGCATCCAAGCCAGTTTTGGGATGAAAAACTCCAGAGGAGGGGGCAGAGGGAGCACTCTGAGGACATTCCTGATCTTTAGCAGCCTTACAGGAAGCACTTGGGGAGTCCATTAAAGACAATAATTTTGTGCTGATAAACGAGAGAGATTGGGGCAGGGAGGGGAGAACAAAACAACAACAAAAACAAAGGATGCAAAGTTTGACACTGAGGACACAAACAAACCCCACGGGCAGGCAGGCAAAGGACACCCCTGGAAGTTTAGAGGCTTTTTAAAAACGAGGAAGACTTTAACCTTTCTCTTTTTGTTTAGGGGGCTGGGAGAAGAACACAGCCTACTGTGGTTTCAGTTTTAAATTAAGCCCATTGGAAACCCACTAAGGGAGAAGCTGGGAGGTGAGGAAGAGGAGGAGAAGTGCTTTAGAGAATCACCGCCCGCTGCCGTAGCCGGGGAAGAGCTGGGCCAGGATGCTCTGCAGGCCTTCGTTCACCTGCATGCTGTAGCTCCTGCCCAGGTCGTAGCGGCAGGCAGGGCAGCTGTAGACCTCGGCTCGGAAGGACCTGTCCAGGCAGTCCTGGGGAAGGGCAGAAAGCAGCTGGTTAAGAGAGATCACAGATCCNGGCACACTGCTGGCTCCTGTTCAGCTGCCAGCCAGTCCCCCCAGGTCCCTCTCTGCCTGGCTGCTCTCCGCTCTGTCCCCAGCCTATAGCACTGCTTGGGGTTGTTGTGGCCAAAGTGCAGAACCTGGCACTTGGAGTTGTTCAAACTCCTGGCACTGGACTGTGCCCATCTGTGCAGCCTGCTCAGGTCCCTCTGCAGAGCCCTGCTGCCCTCTAACACATCCACACTTGCTCCCAACTTGGTGTCCTCTGCAAACTCACTGCTGCAGGACTCAATCCTCACATCCAGATCATCAATTAAGATATTGAACAGGACTGAGCCCAGCACTGAGCCCTGGGGCCCAGCACCAGTGCCCAGTGAAAGGAGGCTGGAGCCATCTGGGGCTTGGTCTCTTCTCCCAAGTCACAAGTGACAGGACAAGAGGAAATGGCCTCAATTTACACCAGGGGAGGTTTAGGTTGGACATGAGCAACAACTTCTATACCCACAGGGTTCTCAGACTGGCCCAGGGAAGCAGCTGAATCCCCACCCCTGGATGTATTCACAGCACCCAGATGTGGTGCTCAAGGGCATGGTGTGGTAGTGGCCCTGGCAGAGTCAGGGAATGGTTGGACTTGATGATCTTGAAGGTCCTTTCCAACCACAGTGATTCTGCCTGGGAGGGGAGGAAAAGGAGCACAGCCCTTTGATCATGGTGGTGTGGGTGCTCCACACACCCACTGCTGTGCTGCCCCTGCAGTGCCCCAGGCCCAGGCTGGCCCTGCCCTCTGGGTGAGGTTTAGCATCACTTGGGAGGAGCACTGAGTAAGTCCAATCTGTTCAGCATGTGCTCAGCTTTGCTCATTAACAGACTGAAAGGTGCCAGGTTAATATTAAAAGAGCAGTTAATTAGGAAAAGGTCTTTGCTCAGCCTCCTGGTCCTCAGAGCCTGCTTTGAAGTTGGGTGTTTGTTATTTTAGCCTTGCTTCACCAGCTCCAGCCACAACAGGGCTGCCCTTATCTTCATGAGGCTCCCTGCTGCAGCTCTCTGCCAGGCCAGCTGCAGGGAGCTTCACTGAACACAAACCTGCTGCTGGGAAGTGGCCTCAGTCCCAGAGCTCCCAAATCAGTTTGTGCCAGGGTAAGCCAGGGGCAGTTAGCCCACACCTGGGCAGCCCAGTCCAGTGCCTCACCACCTTCACCTGCCTCATGTCCCATCTAAATCCAGTTGGAAGTCATTTCCTGTCCTGCCACTCCATGCCTTTACCAAAGGTCCCTCTCCAGCTCTCCTGTAGCCTCCTACAAATCCAGGCAGGCTGCTTGAAGGTCTCCCTGCAGCCTTCTCTTCTCCAGGCCAAAGGCCTCACAGCAGAGGGCTTCCAGCCCTGCCAGCACTGCTGCGACCTCCTCTGGCTCCTGAGCTGCCCCCAGCACTGCAGAGCACAGCAGAGGGGCAGAATCCCCTCCCTGCCCCTGCTGCCCACAGACACAGCTGGCTCCAGGCTGGAGTGCTTGGTGCTCCTCCATGTTGGTCACCTCAGCCAGCACCCCCAAGTCCTCCTCCTCATCCATTCCCTGCCCAGCTTGGATTTGTGCTTGGGATTGCCCTGACCTAGATGCAGAATCTGCACCTGACTCATGCTCTGTGGTAGTCTGTCCTGTCCTCCACTACTGGGAAGCTCAAGGCCCAAACTGGGGCATGTCAGAAGACCAAGCCCTGGCAAGAAACCCCAAAATCCACACAGAGAGCAGCTCTCTCCTCCCTGCATCAGCTGAAGGCTTGGCAGAGGGCTGCCCCTCACCCACCTTGCAGACGTTGTGCTGGCAGACAGTCGTGACCGGCCGGAACACCACCTCCTGGCAGCAGATGCACAGGAAGGACTCTTCCACCTTGTTTAGGAATTTCTGGAGAGAGAACATCTGAGTCAAGTCACTGCAAAACACAGCCCCAAACCCACCCCCAAACCCCAGCTCACATTCAGTGCAAGAGATCACTTCAGCCAGGAAGCTTTTTCTACAGATTAACAACAGAGAGTCACACTGGATAAATCCTGGGAACTCCTCTCCCTGACTTCAAACACTGCTTTACAGTTCTAGTGTGGATGTCTCCACTTAAAAACCCACTACAGGTCTGGGGCTGTTTCCTTCCTGCAGCCCAGAGGTCTGTGTCTGGGGACAGGACAGGAGTTAGTTGTCCCTTGGCTACTGGGGAAAGCAAGCAGGCTGTACCGGTCCATCTTTGAGAGCTTCTAGAACCTCATTCCACAGCTTTTCATTGGCTTCATCACTCTTTATCAGAGATCTCTGCTGGGATGTCAGTTTGTATGGCTCAACTTTCGTTTTCTTTGGAGTTTTGGCAGGAGAGTTACTGAGCTTTTCCTCCCCACCTGCAAGAGAACACGAGGAACATTTTAACACGTAAAGAAAAAGAGCAACCAGAAGAGAGTAAAGAGTGAAAGGCACAAAAGCCTCCCAGGCTTTCCATATCCACTTGCCTACTCCACAAACCTGCTGATTTCCTTTTCCTCTTTCCTTTCCCTGGGGTATCAAATTCATCATCTTCATCATTTTCTTTTTCCTTATCTTTGTTTGCAACAGCTTCCAAATAACCTTCAGGATACTACAAACACAAAGCAAACACAAAGCCACTTCAGGCTTCCAGACCACTGCAGGTTGGAGAAAGGACCTGTGGAGGACTGCTCCAGGGGTTCTCTAAGCCATAGCTGCTGCTCTTGTAAAGCATTTATGCAGGCTAAAGAAGTCCTGTGAGCTTGGTCCATTGTGAACAGAGAACCCTCAGGACTGAGAGCACTTCTGGGGCTAAGGGGAATGGATCTCTCCTTATGCAAGGGTCATCCTCACCAAGAAAAAACTTCCTTCTCCAGGGCAACCAGAGAGATGTTCCAAAGCATACCTGCATTGTCAGGCCAAGCTTCTTCATCCTGTCCTTCCCTTCTTTAGTCCAAGGGGCAGGTTCCTCATCGTCCCTCCTCAGCAGGTAACGCCACACCAAGAATCCTGACTTGCCAGTCTCGGGCCAGTACTTCACAACCTGCAAGGGCAGATCCAGGCCCATCACACACCAGGCTTGGCCACAACCCAGCTGTCTTGGCCTGGGTGAGGAGGAGAATTCCAAACCCTCTCACCTTGTAGATCCCATCATATCTGTTGCCTTCCACGGGGGCATACTTGCTGTGCTTGCCCCCTTTGACGTTCCTCACCACCCGCACAGGCTTCCCTGCGCGCCAGTCCTTGGCTTCCGCTCCGCTCTTGTCGTTGATGGGGGCACTGCAGTTCAGAGCCAGAGCTCTGCAAGACAAAGCCCAGGCAGCTCAGAACCCTTCAGAAGCGGAGGTGGGGATGAAGCAGAGCCAAGCAATAAGCCAACTACCAAGAAATAATAAATTTAACTCAGGGTTTTACTCAGAGCAGCACTGCTGGTACAGCTGAGTACAACACTGAGGAGCAGGGCACTGGCATCGTGCTGAAGCACAGCAGGAGCTATCAAAAAACCAACCCTGGCTACCAAAAATAACCTCTCTGGCTACCAAATCTGCCTCTGAAAATACAGGAGGCCCTTCTGAATGTCTTTTGAGGGAAAAGGATGCAGGTCAGGCTCTCATTGGTCTCAAACACTTTCAAGTACACCACCACGAGCTCTGGGACACTGCAGTTCAGCCTCCTGGCTGGGGACATTTCAGAGGCCAATTATTCATTTTATTGTCCACATTTAAGTGCTGGCAGCATCTCCTCTCCTCATACCCACACTAATCTGCAGGACTCACAGTTCAGCACAACAACTGATCTGGTTCCTCAAGGTGATCAGTGGCTGCAAAGGTCTCCAGAAGAGAGCATGAAAGCTTCTACAGCAATTCACTGCCCTGTTCCTCAACTTACAGTCTATGTAAGAATCAAAGAATCATCACAGAATGGCCTGGGTTGGAAGGGAGCTCAGAGATCATCTATTCCAACCTCCTCACCATGGGCAGGGACACCTCTCAGCTAGACTGGGCTGCCCAAGGCTTCACCCAGCCTGGCCTTAAGCACCCCCAAGGTAGGAGGTGCTCCACAACCTCCCTGGGCAACCCATTCCAGAGTCTCACCACCCTCCTACAGAAAAACTTCTCCCTCAGCTCCAGTCTAACCCTGCTCTGCCTCAGCTCCAGGCCATTCCCCCTTGTCCTGTCTCCAGACACCCTCAGGAACAGTTTCTCTGCAGCCTTCCTGCAGGATCCCTTCAGCTATTAGAAGGCAGCTCTAAGGTCCTCCTGAAGTCTTCTCCAGGCTGAGCTCCCCCAGCTCCCTCAGCCTATCCTCCTAGCAGGGCTGCTCCAGCCCCTGGACCACCCTTGTGGCCCTTTTCCAGCCCTTTTTCACATATAGTGCCCCTCAAGAACCTTTTCCACCATGCAGCTCATCTGCAGGCACAGGCTCTGAGCCCACAGCTCCATGCTCAAAGCCTAACTGTGGCAGTTCTTCCATGCAGCTGCTTTCTGTGGGCACAAGCAGGACAAATCCATTTCCCAGGCTGCCAGACACCAGCTGCCAAGGATGGGAGGGGTGTGTGGAGGTTGCTGACCTGTTCATGTTGGTGAGTTTTTGGTCACAGGACTGCTCTGCTGTGCGTTTGTTTCCGGACAGGTCACGACCTCCACTCCCTGTGTATGTGAAGTAATTCCCATGATCCTGAAATGTACATGGATGGGTTTGACACTCCCCAGAAGCACTTGGGAAGAGCAGAAGAGCTGCAAGAGGATTTCCTCAGAAGAGGGAAGATTCTTCCTCCAGACTCAGTCTGTGGTCCGCCCTCATGCCGCCCAGGGCAGTGCCAGGGTGCCCAGCACTGCTGTGCCCCACAACGAGCAAAGGGCACCCAGCAGTAGGGCTCCTGGCCCTAGTTCTGAACACTCTGACACAGGCAGGTCTGGCAGCAGGAGACTTCAAGCTGTGGATGCAATGGGGATCCCAGGACACAGAATCCCTGAATTCCAGCATGGAAGGGACCTCTGGAGATCATCCAGTCCCACCTCCTGCTAAAGCAGGGCACCCACAGCAGCTTGCCCAGGAGCACAATCATAGAATGGCTCAGGCTGGAAGGGACCTCAGAGGTTTTCTTCTCCAACCTCCTGCTAAAGCAGGGCACCCACAGCAGCTTGCCCAGGAGCACAATCATAGAATGGCTCAGGCTGGAAGGGGCCTCAGAGGTTTTCTACTCCAACCTCCCTGCCATGGGCAATGTCCAGATGGGTTTGGAATCTCTCCAGAGAAGAACTCTACAACCTGTGTGGGCAGCCTAAGGACTCTGGCATGCAGATACTGAACTTCATTTAGGTGATGCTGGTTCTGAGGTTGGCACACATTAGCTGACTGCAGCTCTCCTGGAGTTCTTCTGAACAGCTAAAGTATCATGAAGTGGATCTACATGAAGCACCATCAAGTGGATATAATTAAGGCCAAGGCTTTGCTTTAACCTCAAGGTAGTTTGGTTCTCAGACATAAATACTCAAGGTTCACTTACTATGTCATCTTCATAGCCCCCTGCCAGAACTAAGGAGTAGGCACCATCATTACTTCTGCCATGGATCCCTGCCACGTGGGGCCTGTGAACTCCAGACTCGCTCACCTGGAGGGGGATAAAAGGGTTGGTAGGGCAACTGCTGCCAACAGGCTCCAGACAAGGAGCACACATCAGAGAGTCCTGGGCCTCAGGCAGCTGACAGCACTCATGCAGATTGTAAGTTTGCATCTATCACCAGGTCAAACTGTTCTCACCACCATCCTCTCCAAAACGTTCTGGAGAGAGCAAAGACAAAGGAAAATGCCTTTAAAACAACTCAGCTGTGGAGTGTTCAGTAAATTGAGCACAGGTTTGTCTGCAGCAGCAGCAGAGAAGGGCAAGGAAGCTGGGGAAGGGCCTGGAAAGCAGCATCTAAGGGAGCTGGGGGAGTTTAGTCTGGAGAAAAGGAGACTGAGTAGACCTCCTGTCTCTCTAAATCCCTGAGAGGAGGTTGGAGCCAGCTGGGGTTGGTCTCTGCTTCCAAGGAACAAGCAACAGGACAAGAGGAAACAGGAGGGGTTTAGGTTGGACATCAGAAGAAACTTCTTCACTGAAGGGGTTCTCAGGCACTGGCACAGGCTGCCCAGGGAGGTGAATCCCCATCCCTGGAGGTGTTGGAAAGAGGCAGAGCTGTGGTGCTGAGGGCCATGGCTCAGCCCCAGCCTTGCCAGAGTTAGAGAATGGTTGGGCTGAGTGATCTGAAAGGGCTTTTCCAGCCAAAACAATCCTGAGTTTGTGATGCAGATGCAGAACTCCAGATCCCTCTCACTGAGGCTGCTGCTGAAAAGCTCCAGAAGTTTCAGACTAGCCCAGGTATGAAATGTTTGCACAAGGGAGTTGGCTTCTGAAAGTCTTCCAGTAGCAACCTTCCCCTAACACCTGAAAACAAGACCTGGCCAAGTCAGTGCTGCTTCCCCTCCAGCCCCAGGGAGAAAACCTTGTTTAGTGTACCTGGATACTGGTACTGGGAGACATCCCCAGGACAGGCTCCTGGAAATGAAGGTTTGGGTTGGGGTGTTTGAGTTACCAACAACCCCCAAGAGAACAAAGCACTTGCAGTGCCTGGACAATGCAGCATTAGTTCTGGAACACTTGGTCTGCACAAAGCAGAATTCTTTCCCTTCTGCACTTCCAGCCCCGTGGACAAACACTCCAGGATTAACTGTTTCAGCTTTCTCCTAAGAGCTGGACCATTCCTACTTTTTGCAGCTTCCTACCTGAACTCTGAACTTCCACATGGTGCCAACTGGAATGCCAGGAATGGGTCCATAGTGGTTGGAGGGGACAATGGTGCACTCCTTTGTGCGCCCAACACAGGCCATGCCCTGTTCCAAAAAGCAAAGCTGATCAGCCAAAGCCTTTTCCAGGCTCTAACACACACTGCTCAAACAGAAAACAGCTTTGGAACTGACCTTGCCCCAGTCTCTCCGCGAGGATGAATTAGCAGATGCCATCTTTTGTTTCTTTTTACTTTCTTTTAATCTCTCTCCTGCTAAAACCACCTCACTTGCATCATTTCGACACTCAGGGCAATACCTAAAGTCACCAGGCAATGACAAAGCCTTCAGGATCAAGTTCCTCAAAACATACCCACTTAGATGTTACCACTCCCCCAGGTGAAACCAGACAGGATGGACTGGAACGGGGCCTGTGCTACCTGGTGTCCTGGCACAGCCTTCTCTGGCACTGCAGATGTGGCAGGGAAGCAGCTGTGTCACAAAATCATTGTGTGAAATGCAGGGACAGGCCCCAGGGGACAGGCCCCAGGGGACACCAATGTGCCTCACCAGCTCCAGGTCTATAGGATGCATGGCACTGTCCAGTGGGAGGTGTCCCTGCCAATGCCAGGGGGTTTGGAACTGGATGATCTTTAAGGTCCCTTCCAACCCAAACCATTCTGTGACTCTCTCTCTGTCACCACAGATATTTGATCTGTGACTCTGCCTCTGTCACCACACAGATCTCATCTGAAGCAGGAGCCAGTGAGGGTCTGTGGGCTACCCAGGAAAGCTGTTACACCAGTTCAGCCTCCTGGCATCAGCCTCACACTTGGTGTCTAACAGCTCTCTCTCTTTGAGCAGACCCCCAGAGCAGGAAAGGAAGCTGGAAAGCCTCTGGTTTATTACATCCTCTCACTAAAGCCATGCTCCAGAGCAGCTGTGGAAGCCCACACATGTCCTTGCACCTCCTACAATCACAGTACTGGCAACCAAGGGCAGCTCCAAGCCCTAGACCTGGCCTCCCACTCCCAAGTAGATGATAACTGAGGTGCACAGCCCCCACTTTGGACTTACCAGTCCTCATCATCTGGTATGCTGCTGAGGGGAGGGTTGAGGCAGTAGATGTGGAAGGCCATATCACACTCATCACACATCAGCTGTTTGTCTGGGTCCTGTTTACCTCCACAGATGTGGCAGGCACAGACTCTGCAGGTCTTGTTGGGGTTGTCCTTGCAAGCTTTACACACAGGTCCACATTTCCCTAGCAGCAGAAAGAAATCACAAGCTGCAGCTACAGCCACAAGCTCCAGCTACAGCCACAAGCTCCAGCAGACTCCAGGAAGTGCCAGGACTCACTGGAAATGGTCAAAGGAGTGACAGCTACAAATGTCCTGGAACTCTAACACAGTCCTCACACAGACAAGGTCCTGGAATCTCCTTCTCTGGAGAGATCCCAAGCCCAGCTGGACATGGTGATCCTGGACAAGCTGCTGTGGGTGACCCTGCTTTGGCAGGGGGCTGGATGATCTCCAGAGGTCCTTCCCAACCCCCAGCATTCTGTGATTCTACCTGGGTAAGGTCCTGCTGCTCTAGAGAGCTGACAGGAGCAAGAAACTGATCCAACTGTACTTGGGGAGGTGGTGGGAAGGTGGTTTTCAGAAGGACACCACAGAACCATTGCCCTTACTCATGCCCTCAAGGTGTGCTTGCAAAGACTGGAGATGGGGAAGAAATTCTTCCAGTGAGGGTGGGGAGGCACTGGCACAGGTTGCCCAGGAAGGCTGTGGATGCCCCCTGCCTGGAGGTGTTCAAGGCCAGGTTGGACGAGGCCTTGAGCAACTTGGGCTAGTGTGAGGTGTCCCTGCCCATGGCAGGGGGTTGGAACTGGATGGTCTTGGAGGTCCCTTCCACCCCAACCCATCCTGTGATCCTCAGAGGGAAGGCTGAGCCATGCAGGCAGCACAGCACTCACGTCTGGGTGCACCAGTGCTGATGGAGCTGGCACTGCCTGGCTCTTCAATTTTGTAGATCTCATCCACTAAGGTGATGGTGCAGTCATTCAGGGAATCCCCAGCAGCCCTAGGAGCAGAAGGGGATAAAAGTCAAAGGTGAGGCTCTGAAAGCATCCCACATGCACACTGGTAACAGACTGGGCTGCTGTGGTTCTGGGTCACAAGAGACCTGCTGCAGCATTGCAGAGTCTGGGGCAGGGCCATGACAGCATCACCCCCACCAAATCATTCTCATGCAAGTGCTGCAAGCCCACTCTTGTCTGAGTGAGAATCCAGAACCTCAGAGCTGCCTTCCAATACCTGAAGGGATTCTGCAGGAAGGCTCCAGAGGAACTCTTCCTGACAGTGTCTAAACACAGGACAAGGGGAAATGGTTTGAAGCTGAGGGAGAGCAGGATTAGACTGGAGCTGAAAGAGAAGTTCTTCAGCACCAGGGTAGTGAGACTCTGGAATAGGCTGCCCAGGAAGGCTGTGGATGCCTCCTCCCCAGGGGTGTCCAAGGCCAGGCTGGATGAGACCTTGGGCAGCAGAGTCTAGTTGAGAGGTGTCCCTGCCCATGGCAGGGAGGTTGGAGCAGATGATCTCTGAGCTCCTTAGGCCACTCTAGGGTTCTGTGCAGGCCTAAGCAGAGCTGAGCAATTCCCTTTGTTTACTCCCAGCAGGACGCTTACCCCAGCAGGATCTTGGCGTTTATCTCCCTGCTCGCTTTTGTCTCCCTCTTGTGCAGGATCTCTGCGTCGTACCAGAAGCCTCTCTCGCTGGGCTCGTCAGGGTTGTAGTTGACCATCACCACCTGCCCCACCTCCAGCTGCTGCCACTTCAGGACCGTCCGTGCCCGAGCCCGGACGTCGTTGGAGCTCAGCTGCACAGCTCCACTCTCTGGGTAACTTGGAGGAGGCAGAGAGGGGCAGAAAGAGTCAAATTCAGCAGCATCCTTCTGACAAGTGCCAGATTTCATCCAGTCAGACTGAAGAGCTGAGAGCAGCAGGCACAACAGCTCCAGCAGCAGAGCTTTAATGCCAACAGAAGGGATTCCTCTCTTGCAAGCAGAGCTTTGGTTTGTGTTGTCCAGAATCTGTACAGCCAGGGCAAAATTCTGCATTCTGCTTTGAAGGGGTTTGTTGGAGAGTGTCCAGGAGCTGACCAGAGGGCTGGAGCACCTCTCCTGTAAGGACAGGCTGAGGGAGTTGGGGCTCTTCAGTCTGGAGAAGGCTCTGGGGAGCCCTTAGAGCAGCCTTCCAGTGCCTGAAGGGGCTGCAGCAGAGCTGGGGAGGGACTGTTTCTAAGGGCATGTGGTGACAGGAGAAGAGGCAATGGTTTGAAACCAGAGCAGGGCAGATTCAGATGGGACAATGGGATGAAGTTCTTTACTGTGGGGGTGGTGAGACACTGCAACAGGTTGCCCAGAGAAGTTGTGGATGCCTCATCCCTGAACTGTGTAAGACCAGACTGGATGAGGCCTTAAGAAACCTAATCAAGCAGGAGGTGTTCCTGGCCATGGCAGAGGGGTTGGAACTGGATGAGCTTTAAGGTCCCTTCCTTTATGGTTTATGATCAAGGATAAAACCTTCTCCTGCACAGACACAGCCAGAACCTGGCACTCTACCACTTTGCTCTTACTGCATCCCATTTAGAACTTGGGATGACAACATTCCACATTGCTTCAAACACAATCCCTGCCCCTAGAAATTCCTGCCAGAATTCCACATGTAAATCAAGCTCACATTTAAGAGGGCTCAGCAGCATAACTCCTGTGCCAGCCCAGCTGCTGCTTTACCTTGTGGGCCTTTACCATCTCCATCTCCTATCACCATGATTTGGATGGGAAGGTACCAAACTCACCCTTCATATTTCACATGATAGATCACCTCCTCCTCAGGAACAGCTGCTGGCTGGTCAGGATCCATGCTGGCAGCAGACCCATTGGTAGGCTTTCTCCTGGTCACATTCACAACCTGGGCTTCATACCAAGCCCCCATGTTCATGTCTCGAGCATCCACCAAGTCATTGATCTGCACCAAACAAAGCAATCAGCTCAGCAAAATGCACTTCCAGTTCAGGATTCACTCCCAAGCCAATCTGAACACTTAACCATCTCCAGACCTTCACTGTTATAAAGGTGTTTTAACAGATCACCTGCAAAATTAACATTTCCTCCTCCTCTCCTCATCCCAACATCCCCAGCTGGTGCTGGCCTCCTCTCCCAAGCAGCTAATGACAGGACAAGAGGAGATGGCCTGAAGCTGTGGCCTGAGAGGTTTAGGTTGAGTATTAGGATTAGGTTGGATACTAAGCCTGTAGTGATAGGATAAGGAGCAGTGGTTTGAAATCTGAGATTTAGAATGGATGTTAGGAACAAGTTCTGCACCAGGAGGGTGCTGGAACACTGCAACAGGTGGCCCAGGGACTGAGGCCCCATCCCTGGAGATATTCCAGGTGAGGCTCTGAGCAAGCTGTTCTAGTGGAGGGTGTCCCTGCTGACCACAGAAGGTTGGGACAATGACCTTAGGAAGCCTCTTCCAACCCAAATCATTCTACAATAAGGAAGAATTTCTTTCCTGCAAGAGTGGTCAGGCATTGGAACAGGCTGCCCAGGGAGGTGCTGTAGTCACCACCCCCAGGGATGTTCCAAAAACCAACAGATGTGGCACTTTGGGACATGACCTCGTGGTCATGGAGGTGTCAGGCAGAAGGTTGGACTCTATCTTAGGGATCTTTTCCAGCCTTCATGATTCTGTGATTCTCAGGTTCAACCTCCAAGGCCAAAACTCCACCCTGCACCCCCATGTGCACCAACAGCTTCCTTGCACCCCACAAACCCTCACTCCTTAGTCTAGAACAGGCTCAGAACTGACAAACTGCCAAAGGCACCCCCAGATCTACAACAGAAGTCCACAAAGCCAGACAAAATACAGCAATGCTGAAGAGCTGCTGGAGGTTTTCCTTTTGCTCATTCAAGAGAGCTTCAGCCCCGACAAGAGCTGTGACTGGGAGCAAAACTACCGAGGGGAAGTAGCTTCAAACCAAGCAGCCCCTTGACATTTTTATCTTTTACATCAACTGAGTGAAATAACTTCAGTTAAAAGGAGCAAAGGAACTATCTGAGCTCCCTGGTGCATTTCATTGCTCTGTGGGTTGCTTGGCATTCGTCTGGTTCAGCGGCAGAGGGTTTAGGGAACAGAAAACCAAACTCCCAGACAATTGGGACAGCAAAGTTTTGCAGCCCTTCTGAAGCACAGGGAACCAAACCTCCCCCCCTCAAAGGGCAGCGTTCAGTGCTTTTGGTGACTCGCCTTGTAGAGGCCAAAGCTGGGGGGGGTCCAGTCGGGCGGGGCGGCAGTGCTGGGCCCCTCCAGCTCCAGCGCAGCCTCCCCATTGTGGGAGCTTTTGTCCGACTCGCTCTGGCCTGAGCCGCAGCCTGAGTCCGTGTCCGACAGCTCCGAGTCCTTCTCCTTGCTAGCAGCAGGCAGCACTGCTGGGCTTTGTCTGACCAGCAGCTGCACGATGTCGTTGAGTCCGACGCTGTAGTCGAACAGGGAGTGTCCATCCTCCATCTGCAAGCAGGGAAGCAGCAAACCCCCTCCGGTTACTGCGCTGCCCTGAGCTGTGCCAGCTCCCAGCCCAGCACGCTCCGACTGGCTGCCCCAGGCAGAGCCAGGCCAACTGCAACCAGGCACCAGTGCAGGCGGCACCAGGCACCAGTGCAGGAGCCTTGCAGCTCTCTGGCACCACATCCGCTCGGGGACTGCTCTCCTTGCCATTTACATGTTCCCTCCCAAGCTGGAAGAACCAAAACTTCCACTCGGCGGTAAGCTCACTGCCCAGAGTAAGCCACTGCGTTGGAGGGGATGGGAGAAGGCTGGCAGGGCACCCACCGGGGGAAGGAAAAGGCTGGCAGGGCACCCCTCGGGGGGGGTGGAAGGAAAAGGCTGGCAGGGTACCCCTTGGGGGGGGCGGAAGGAAAAGGCTGGCAGGGCACCCCTTAGAACTGTAATTCTGGGAAGGAGGATTTAAAGAACTCCAGATCCCTCACCCTTAAAGACAATTCCAGACCACCTACAGCCTGCAAAGTTCTTCCTTAACTCAGACACATTCTGTAACATCAGCATTAAGGCCAATTGGTTTTCAGAGGGTACTTGAGCATGTTCCAGACGGTTGCTACATCACCTCTGTGGCAGCCACAGCATTAAGTAGGAGCCAAAGAGTTAATCACTTTTGTCAGGGCAAACACAAATTTTCCGCCGACAGTAAGATCAGAAAAAGCTTCAATTCAACTTGAAACTACCCAAGACACTTCTGGGCATGTCCTAATTTCATTGCCTCCCTCATTTTAAGATCCTATTTTGTAAGTAGCAGTCAAATTGAGATCCTACCCCTGCAGAAAGTTAAAGTGAGCAGAGAGGATCACAGAAAGTCTTTCAGTACCCCTTGCAGAACTCTGAGGAGCACATTGGAAGAGTTAAAAACAGTGCTGGAGACCAGAGTGCAGTTGGGAGAAGCTTCACCACATATTTAAGGTCTGACTAAGAAATTATACAGGAAATGATTGGCCCCTTCCAGCCCAAACCAGCAGCAAAAGCAGTCCCCAGAGCTTTGTTCTCTATCAGGGGGAAACAGAGCAAAAACCGCAAAAATTTGCACTTCACAGGAATGGCCACGAGAAGTCAATCCTGATTTATGGCATAAAATGGCTGTGGAACAATCCCTGGAAATCTGAGTGCACAGGAAGCGATCTGCACCTTTTGCTGGTCAGAGAGATAGAGAAGAGCAGAGCAGGAGCAGGTTGGTTCTCAACAAAGAGAGTAGTGCAGGTCCTTATCAGGCAGGGCCAGCAGTGGAACAGGTGCAGGCAGCTGTGGGAGCAGAGCACCGAGGGGACACCGAACCGCAGGAGTTCAAAGGACAGGCAGCAGCACCTGGAGCTGCACCTCTGACAAAGGAGGCAGGAGGTTCATTAACAGTTCTCTAACAGCCTTTTCAAATTGAAACTCGGAAGAATGGGAACGTTTCTGATGATACAAAACAGGCAGGCAGAGCACAAAGGAGAGCAGCAGGGAAAGGAATGGTGACAGAGAGGTTAGATCACACCGGGTAGATGTTGCTGTCTCACAGAGCACTGCCACAGGCTGCCCAGGGAGGCTGTGGAGTCTCCTTCTCTGCAGCCTTTCCAGGCCTGTCTGTCTGGATGCATTCCTGTGTGCCCTGAGCTGGATTGTCTGGTCCTGCTCTGGCAGGGGTGTTGGACTGGATGAGCTCTTTAGGTCTCTTCCAACCCCTCTGATCCTGTGATCCATGCCTGAACTGGGAGCTCCTGGGATCACACAAAGAGGAATCCAACACTTTGCAAGGCACGTGGCAGAAGTTACCAGTCCTGGTTAAATGTGGAGATCTGCAGTCACCTCTGCAGAGAGGGCTGACAGTCAGCTGCTGGAGCAAACCTTCCCTGCTCACTTATCTGACCACAACTGGGCAATGGCCACACCTCAACACCACGGAAACGAGATGGCAAACACCCTCCAGAGATGCTGCCTGCTCCTCCACGCCTCTTTCTGACTACCATTGGTACCCAACTCTGTTAGAGTAAAGCTATTCAAGGTCTGTTTCCATATCCTACAGCCATGCCTGCTGCAGCTAACACACAGCTAGCGCCAAGCATCCCAAAATGGAGGGAAAGGGGGAGAAAAAAAAAAAAAGGCAACTGGAAGTTGTCTAACTCCACCCAGCTCAGTTATCTAGCTGCAGCCTCAAGCACTCCACTGCTCCTGAAATTCATTTCCCAACCCACCACCAGCTCAGGAGGTTCTTCAGCGTGAGGGTTTAGCCCTGTGGTGTTACTCAGGGTGTGGAAAAAACATATTTAAGGTCAGTTTGTGTCGTCTTTGGTAGTGATTTAGACACATCATCCACACACGTGGAAGGCAATGGCTGCGGGACTGCGATGGTAAACAGACTGCTGTGAACATCCCACAGCACAGAGCAGC
Source organism: Ramphastos sulfuratus (assembly GCA_013399055.1). NCBI lineage: Eukaryota > Metazoa > Chordata > Aves > Piciformes > Ramphastidae > Ramphastos > Ramphastos sulfuratus. The sequence goes on along the minus strand of WBNM01033120.1, from coordinate 69,925 downwards.
TCAAGCTGTGCTTAGGGAGATTTTTTGGGGTTAAAAAGTTAAAATTCAAGAGCTGGCATCCCAGTTTCCAAAGAAAAAGGGAAAATGAGATATTTAGGGTTTTCAGAGCAAGGCTCCAAGCCTTGAAGCAAGCCCAGAGCTGCATTTTGAGAGACATCACAAGAGGAAAAAACAAACCCACTTGAAACTGAAAATAGTAAGGAAAACAAACCTGTTTTAAAGTAAGAGAAAATAAATAAATAAAAGCTACTTTCTCGCTGACTTTTCTCCTCCCAGACCAAGCGCCCGGACAGTCCGAGGAGGAGCCGGCAGCCACTAGATGGCAGCAAACCACCCCAGTTCCCGACAATTAAAAGAAAATTAATTAAAAGATCGCTCCCCAGTCGGCGGGAGACAGAGTTTGGGGAGGGGGAGTTGGAGCGGAGGTGGGGGGCGGCTGCGGGCCCCCACTCCCGCCCGCTCCTTCTCCCCTCCTCTTCCCGTTGCTGAGGGTCTGGGGCTGTCAAACCTCCCCCCGGTGTGCTGGTACCTGCTTTCCGCGGTAGAATAACCGTTGCCGGTGTGGTTCGACCCCGAAAACCTCGTGTATGCGCAGCCTCAAGCCTTCCACCTTGGTCAGCTTAGAAAGGGAATCCACGCGGTGGGTTTCCTTCCCGTCCATGGTTCGCACTTGGATCCACATGGCGCCGGTGCTGTTCGTCCCGGGAGAAGGCAACCGAACGGCGTTTAAACGGCGGAACCCACCAAGTCCGCCCCGTCGGGCACCGTATCAATGGAACCGCACAACCTACTCGCGCAACGCCCCCAGCCCCGTCAGTCAACAGGCTAGACCCGCCCTCTAACTAGCTTTCCAAATGCTATTGGCTGATAATCCGGCCGGTTCGGGTGTTGATTGGCTAGCGCAGGTTTAACCTCGCCCACAAGCGCTAACGGCTTCGGTTGAGTCGCTGCCTCCCGGCTGCCGCTGCTGTCTCGCGCCACAATTGAAATTCTTAACCCCGCCCTCCGCGGGGCTAACCCTCGCGAGATTATGCAAATGATCGAGGAGTGGGCGGGGGAAGAGCGAGCGCTCTTAAGGGGGCCGCCACGAACCGGCGCCCCGGGGCTAAACCGCCGAGGTTGGGGGGGGGAGTAACGGGGACAGTGGAGCTGCAAATCGCCCTGCCTATAGCACTGGTGGCCGTAGCCCCGTAACCCACACACTCACTCCTGAGTAGGAGACAGAGTCGCTTCCGTTCCTATAGCGGAAAAAAACCGGGGGGGTGACAGCGCGCTCTGCCGCTCCCGGAACCCTCCCGGGGCGCGCCACCGGCCCCGTCCGCATCAGCCCCGAAAACTAAACGGGGCGATGTCAACAAGCTCCCATCTCAGGCTCCCTAGAGCCGCCGGTCACCGTCCCTCCCGGTCACATCCTCCCAACTCCCGCCGTCCCGTTTCGGGGGCCGGGTAGTCGATCCCGCTGCTGCAATCCCTCAGCGACGCGTCCCGCCGACCGGCAACGGAGCGCTCGCGCCCTCTCTTCCCCACCGAGCAGTCGCGAGCCGCCCCGAGCCGCGGTGGGGAGGGGGGCAGAGAACGCGCGCGCCTTGCCCGGACAGCTGTCATCGGGTCGGGCACCGCTCCCCGCAACATCACCGGGCACGGAGGGGAAAACCACTCTCCGCCATCCCCCCACCTCCCGCTGCCAACGGCCGCTCCCCGTCCTATAGAGGCATAGGGTTTGGTGGAGTGGGGCGGCCCGGCGGGACTCACCGGCGTAGTGGTGCTGGAGCCCGGTGCCGGTAGCGCAATCACCCCGCCGCCCGCTCTCCCCGGGCTTTGGAGTTTGGCGCGGAAAAGCCCCGTGCGCGGCGGGCGCCCGCCCATTGGCCGCTGCTGGCGGGAACAAGCGGGCGGGGCGGGGCCACTGCCACCTCCCGGGAGTGCCGCGCCACGGGGGTCACCGGGACGGGGTGGGGGGTGTGTGTGTACGACATGAGACAACCACCGGAAACGGCGCTTTCCGGGGACAGCACCGGGGATCCCAGCGGGTACCCCCCGCCCCCGTTGCTCGGGGAGGGGTACCCCCCCCGAAACTGCCGAGGCGCCCGGGAAAGCCCCGCGGCCTGCGGAGCTGCCGTTATTGTTCTAATAATTGGGTCAGGGAGAGCCCTGCAGGAGGCGGCACCGATGTGCCCCCTCTGACAAACGCCGCTCGGTGCACCCTCGGGAGCCGAATGCTTCCTCCTGCTGGCTCCCTCCTGCCGCAGCCCCAGAGCCGAGCGGTTCCCCTTGCCGGTGCCCCCCTCCACCTTGAGACCCAAACGTGCCCACTGACAGCCCTCTCCCAAGTGTGCCCTTCACACGAGGGCTTCCACCCTGCCGGAGAGCTCCAGGCCCTGCTGTGAATAATCCGAATAGACCGCAAGAGGCTCCTAACTCCCGGGGCCGTTAGCTCCCGTTAGCTTCCGGGGGCACTGGCTCCGGGGCGTTAGCTCCCCGTTAGCTCCAGAGGGTACTGGCTCCGGGGCGTTAGCTCCGGGGGGCACTGGCTCCGGGGCGTTAGCTCCCGTTAGCTCCCGGGGGCACTGGCTCCGGGGCGTTAGCTCCCCGTTAGCTCCAGAGGGTACTGGCTCCGGGGGGCATTGGCTCCGGGGCGTTAGCTCCCGTTAGCTCCGTGTGGCTTTCCGGAGCTCATGTAGGGCCCCGCTCATGACAGCATGCCCGAGGGGACATGGCAGGGCATGAGGCCGGGGGTACAGGGCAGGGCAAGAGCCTGGGCCGACAGGCAGGGCTGGGCCAGGAGGATGTTTTCTTCCGCCAAACTGTGAACGTTTCAAGGGAGTTAAAGATGATGAAAGTCTACTAAGACAGACCTGGGACGGAGGCAAGAGCGAGCAGGGGGTGACTGCCGAGAGCCTCCTGAGGAAAGTGGGCTGCAAAGCTGATCTGAAAGCATGGAAATGGGTGGCTGTGGCGGGAAGGCAGAGGCACCGGGGCGGGGAAGAGGCAAATGGCGGCGGGTTCGGCGCTGCCGGCAGAGCTCCACCGACGCCGCAGCCTGCCCAGGCCGCGCCTTGTCCTGCCCCGCGGACAAAGGCGACAGGAGGCACAGGCTGGCGGGAGGCACCGAGCGGCGCTCCCCATCCCGACCCCTGCCTGTACCCCCGGAGACAACGCCGTGTGTTAAAAATCCTCCCAAAACCTGGGGGACGGGGGGGTGCAGGAGCCCTCCACAGCCCCCCCCGGGCTCGCAGGCTGCTGCGGAGGCCGAGCGTGCGGCACCGGAGCCACAGCTGCCTCTGCCCCGGCCCCCTCCTGGCTTAGGACCCGATGTGGGTCCCAGCCTGCAGCCCCATCCGGCAGGTTGGCAGTCGCTGGCCCGGATGAAGTTAGTGCCGGGGGTCAGGCGTGTGGCAGTGCACACAAGCCGGGAGCATGACCTGCGACCCGCAGCAGTCAGGCTTCCCAAAGAAGTCGTTTTTACCTCCTCTGGGTGCATTCAAGTCTTAACCTTGACCTACCCCAGCAGCAAGCCCTTCCCACAGCCTGAGAGGGTTCTCAGCCCTCACTGGCAGGGAGCAGGAGAAGCTAAGCCTTGCAAAAACCCTTTTCACCCTTCTAAGGACAGGTCACACAGCTGAAGCAGCTCAGGTTGGGATCTCCTGGTCTGGAATCCAAATCATTGCTGCTCACCAGAATACCCAGATCCATATTCTGTCACCCACATCAGTCCCACTTGCAGAGGAGTGGAGAATCCACGTTCTGCAGGACAATCTAACAATAGGCTTCTCCTCCCCTCCTTCAGGTTTTCAGCACCACATGTCCATAAAAGTGCCATAAGAAGGTCAAAAAAAGCCACTTTAAGGTACAGCTTTGACCCTCCTTTCCCCAAAACTCCGTTCTCCATTCATCTGACGTCCCAGGGATGTTTATGTAGCTGCATTTCAATATCTGGAGGGGACCTAGAGGAAGGCTGGGGAGGGGCTGTTTAGAAGAGCCTGTGGTGACAGGACAAGGGACAATGGTTTGAAGCAGAAGCAGGGTGGAGTTAGGTTGCACATCAGGGGGAAGATCTGCACAGTGAGGGTGGGGAGAGACTGGAACAGGCTGCCCAGGGATGTGGTTGAGACCCCATCCCTGGAGACATTCATGATCAGACTTGACCCGGGCCTGGGCAGCCTGCTCTGGCAGGAGGTGTCCCATCAAACCACAAGGAGCATCTCAAGAGCTACAAAAAGGCTCCTGGCGACAGCAGGGTGCCTTGTCAGCACTCCAGCTGGGCTCAGGAGTGTGCCCCTTGGATTTCTCCTTCAGCTCACCTCCCTGGATGCCCTCCACACTCACCAGCTGAAGAGGCCACCCCTGCTTTGTCCCAGGGGCTTGGGGTGGCTCTGAAATCATCTCAGCTCTAGAGAAAATGTAGCTGTAGAAGCTATAGAGAAGCAGCCATATGTGGCTGTAGAGAAGATCCTTTGTGATTTGGGCACAAACTGGCACCCAGGAGGTTCCATCCGAGCAGGAGGAGAAACTCCTTTGGTGTGAGGGTGCTGAAGGCCTGGAGCAGGCTGCCCAGAGAGGTTGTGGAGTCTCCTTCTCTGCAGAGCTTCCAACCCACCCTGGGCATTGTGCTCCTGGGCAAGCTGCTGTGGATGCCCTGCTGGGGCAGGGGCTTGGGCTGGGTGAGCTCCAGAGGTCACTTCCAACCCCTCCAGGCTATGAATTGGTCTGAGAGCCACAACTCCCTGAACCAGGACAGCTGGTGAGAGAAAATGAAGCCAGCCAGCAGCTGCTGCTTTTAAGCATGTCTGGGGGGAGGCTCCCTGCCAGGCACTGCCGTTTGTGCTTTCCCAGGCGCTCCAGGTCCGAGTGCTGCGCACAGCGACGGAGATGACTCAGCCCTGTCACATGCAGCACCGCAGGAGCCTTTCCCCTGCTCACGCAGCAGGGCCCCCGGGTAAGGTCCAGCAGTCTCGGTGGCTGTGCCGTGGTTCCCACACGCAGGGGGCTGATGCAGAGTCACACTGCACCCTGCAACAGGAACTCATCAGATTTTGTCTTCCTCTCCCTCCGTGAAAGCCTCTGGGGTGATGGAAGCTGAGCCTGAAGCAGCTTCTCCCCACTGCTTTTGCAGCCAGCCTGGTCCTTCAGGTTCCCTAAGGACAGATTTGCCCTTGGTGAGACCATTGGCTGCAGCAGCAGGGTAGGAAAAAACGCATCCAAAAGGTGCTCTTAGCTTTGCACCCAGCTGGGCTGTACCAGAGCTTCACCACTGCTCAGGAGATCAAGGTGGTGATGCAGGAGTGCAGCACCAATGCTGCCCTCCCTAATGCTGCAACTCCCAAAGGAACTGGGGTGAAAAGCAGCCACCCCCCCTGCCCCAGCTTGGGAGTGCAAAGGCAGCCTGGGTCTGTGATTACTGGAGCAGCAAGAGTAGGGTCTCACCAGTGGATGGAAAGGATAATTAGCAGGCCCAGATGGCGTCCACCCTCTCACCAAGAAGCCAGCACCATGTTAACTTGCCCAACCTCTCACCTATGGTATGAGGAGGAGAAGAGGGAGGAGGAGGAGGCAGGCAAGCACAGCAGTCTGAGAACCAGCAGAAAGGTGAACTGAAAGACTGGGAGAGCAGCCAAGACCCAGCCAGGCTGCTCCCTGCAGTGAGGGCAGAGCTGGCTGGGGCTCAGGGCAGGAATCTGCCTGAGCTGCTGCCTCCTGCTCTAATGCTGGGGTAGGTGAGGTGCTGGGAAGGAAGCAGGAGCTGGGAAACCCTCCAGGGGAGGTGAGCAGCCAAGTCCTGTGTCTGCTGGGGTAGGGTGAGGGCAGCAGAGGGCTACTGCATGTCCTGAGCTGGGAAAGGCCTTCGAAGACTTGGAGGGACTAGAGGGGTTTGTTGGGAGGCAGGAGCTGAGCTGAAGCTTTTGGTGCCTCACTGGAGAACTGTTTTCAGAAGGCCGTAGCACTTCGGGGGCCACTGCCTTCAGAGATCAGCTGCAAAGCCTGCTGAAGGAGCTGAAGAGACAGGGAGCATCCAGCAAGGAGGCTTCTGCCATGGCCCTGCCTCCTCCACCGCTCTGCTCTGCATGGAGACAGTCCCCCTGCTGCTGTGCCCTTGGGCAATGCTGCTGTCATAAGCTGCTGCAGCTGCCAGGAGGCTGGAGCATGAGGGGCAAAAGCTCTCTGAGTTTGTGACCAGATGAAACCATTTCCCAAGGACCACTCCTTGCCAGCAGGGGAAAGTGGCAGGAGAGGAAGGCAGGAACATGAAAAAGCAGGATGCCCATGCCCAGGGGACAGACAGGGCTGGCACCAAACACCTTAGGGACCATGGCAAAGACCAGAGGCTGTCCTTGTCCTCTCAGTGGGCTCCACACAACACTGCCCTGCAGCCCCCAGAAGAAGGACACCTGAGCTCAGCAGTACAGCACTTCTCAAGCAGTTTGCTGGCAGCCCAAGGCCTCTGTTTGCTTTACCAGAGGAAGAGAAATCAAAGCCACACATGTCCCACCCTTGAGTCACCTCTGCTCGTGCCTGCCTGCCCCGGGGAAGGTGACCATGGCACCGTGGCACGGGGTAAATGCCATGGCAGATCAACAGGAGCATTGCTGTTGCAGGAGATGAGCACTTGCAGCTGGGCTGCTTCAGCACCACGAGTGGCCCCCGGAGGGACAATGCTGAGCAGTGACACAGCACAGAGCAGGGAAAGGAACTGCACCTGACAGTGGGGACTCACCCTGGGGGCCTGATCCTCCCACTCCCCCCACACCTGAGTGTCTTCTGCTCAACAGAAAGCTGCAGGGTGTCTAGAGACAGGCCAAGGAGGAATGGTTTGAAGCTGAGGCAGAGTAGGGTTAGACTGGAGCTGAGGAAGAAGCTCTTCAGTATGAGTGGTAAGAGTCTGGCACAGGCTGCCCAGGGAGGCTGTGGCTGCCTCCCCCCTGCAGGTGTTCAAGGCCAGGTTGGATGAGGCTCTGAGCAGCTGGGTCTCGTTGAGAGGTGTCCCTGGTCATGGCAGGGGGGGTGCAGTAGATGATCTCTGAGCTGCCTTCCAGCCTGGGCCATCCTGTGACTCCCTGATGCAGCACTGCACAGAGGCCACAGCCACTGATGGATGTTGCCTTTGTGAGAAGTCCTGCCCAGTGCCACTGGGCTCACTCCAGCCACCACAGCTCCCTTTCTCTTCCTCTCTGCTTCTTCCTATACCCTGCCCACACCTGCCAAACATCTTAGAACTGATTTTATCTCAGCTTTAAGTATCAAGAATCACAGAAATGATGCTGCAAACCTTGGCTCTGAAGTTGCCATCTCCACATTTTGTGTTTTCTGGCCCTACAGGAAGGTCCTAGCACTGAGCAGGAGCTCCAAGCACTGGGATTTTGACCTAGTATTTAAAGCTACACTTAAGATATTAAGCATTGCCTCATTAATGATAATTACTGATGTTATCTCCCACAAATGACTTGCCCCTTCTGCTCACATTCCTCTGCCACACTACAAGCCACATGAAGGTGTAGCATGCAGATAGGTGATGAAACACAACCTGCCTCATGAGACTTTCACCATCACCCTGCAACTGGCCTTACTCAGGCTCTTCCCACCCACAGAATCCTGGAATGGCTCAGGCTGGAAGGGACCTCAGAGATCATCTCTCTCATCCAACCTGGCCTTGAACACCCCCAGGCAGGAGGCAGCCACAGCCTCCCTGGGCAGCCTGTGCCAGAGTCTCACCACCCTCAGACTGAAGAACTTCTTCCTCAACTCCAGTCGCACCCTGCTCTGCCTCAGCTTCAAACCATTCCCCCCTGGCCTGTCTCTAGACACCCTAATGAAAAGTCCCTCTGCAGCCTTCCTGCAGGATCCCTTCAGCTACTGGAAGGCAGCTCTAAGGTTCCCCAGCTCCCTCCGCCTGTCCTCATAGCAGAGGCTCTGGCACAAGACACTGAACATTTCAAACTGGCAATGTAGTCTGTGAAAGGAGTGGGATCAAAGGAGGGACCAGGAGTTTGCTAGATGAGAAGCTCCCAGGTGGTGCTAGGATATGAAGTTTGTCAGAGACGAAGGCACAAAACCTGTTCTCAGCAGCCAAGTGGTCAGAGCCACAATTTATAGCTGGAGAAGATCCAAGTGCACATCAAGAACTGCTTCTTCATCAGCAGGGTAATGCAATGCTGGATCCAGTGCCCAGAGAGGCTGTGTGAGATCTCCATCCCTGGGCCAAAGCCAGCTGACCTGCCCTGGCACTGCCAACAGCCCTGTCCCTAGCAGCAGGCTGAGCTACCTGACCCCCAGAGGTCTTTCCAGGCATGAGAAGTCTGACTCAAAGCAGGAGGGGGATTCCTCCTAGCCTGGAAGCTGAGGAGTGCTGATTGTCCACATTTTTGTCAGCTTACCAGCAGGTCTCCAAGACTCCTGGGCCACCTCCTGCTCCCATTCCCTTCGTGGCTTACTGTGGACAGCCCAGAACTGAGAGCCAAGGTCTCCTACATTCACTGGCCAAACCCAGGGTGACTCAATCACTTCAACAGCTCTGGAGGACTGCAGATAATTCTTACCTGTGCCTCAGTTTCCTCCCCTGCTGATCCTGAAAGCAGACAACAGGAAGCTTAATTGTTGGTTTCAAACCAGGTCTGGAGATCTGCAGATGAAAAGGCACAAAAGGAAAAGCAAAGCAGTAACTAAAACGTTCATGGTTTGTGTTCTGCTGATAAAAAGGTCCAACCTGCCCCGGGCAGGCTCAGAGTCCTGCCTTGCTGAGCCTTCTGCAAGCAGAAAACCAAAAGGCAATCCCTTGGAAGCAGCAGATTGCACCAGCACAGCTTTGCTGTAGCCAGGCAAGGGCCGAGAGCAGCAGAGCATTTCTCACTCCTTGGGCAGTTACAGCACCCTGGCTGCAGGGGAGATGTGCCACGAAACGTCAGGGCTGAGCCATGTTCTCACGTCCTAGCCCCCAGACCTTGCTTCTGGGGGCTGCCAGACACCGTCTGCCACACCGAGGAGCAGCCCGGGGCAGGCATTGGGGTGCTGAGGACTCCCACGCAGGGACTGACACAGCTGGGAAAGCAAAGCAGCATGCAGGTGTCCACCTGGGCAGCAGGGGCTGAGCTCCTGCCCCAGCTCCCTCCTCCCACGCAGTTCAGTGCTGCGTTCAGGACATGCTCCAGCTCCCCACTGTGGGTGGCAGAATTGCCCATGCCAGAGCCGCGGCTGAGGGCAGGGAGCAGGAGCGGTGCCTGCAGGCTGCTGGGCTGAGCCTGTTGCACAACCATGGGGCAGAGCAGCACTGAGGCTCCCAGGGCTTAAAGGGGCCTCTGAGAACCTGGGAACAGACTTTGGAGCAGGGCTGCCTGTGATGGTTTGACATTAAAAGACTCCGAGAGAGTGAAGCCATTTCTCACACTGAGGCTGCCCAGAGAGGAGGGAGCTGCCCCATGCCTGGCACCAGCTCAGGTTGTTTGGGGCTCTGAGCACCCTGCTCTGGTTGGGGATGTCCCTGCTGAGTGCAGGGGTTGGACTGGGTGAGCTTTAAAGGTCCCTTCCAACCCAAACCACTCTTGAGCCTATGATCTCCACAGACTTCCAGTGCCAATGCCCCTCAGCACCCCACCGTGCTGGGGGGCACATCCCCACCCAGGGCTGCTGTGGGGCAGGGGACCCCACGGCCAAGGCACCTGGGGATGGAACCCTCTGTAAGGTATGTCCCTGCTGGGGGGCACAACCCCAGCATCCCCACCCACCCACGGCCATCAGGTCCCCGGAGAAGCCTCCCTCACCCTACCCCACCCCCTCCCATCCACTCCCCATTGGCCAGAGCAGTGCCAGCAGTGTCCCCATTGGCTCCCTCAGCTGCTCCTCAGGCCCGTGGGGTATTTATGGGGGCGAGGTGCAGTGCTCTCAGCTTTGCCAGTGCCGGGGAGCAGAGGAGGTAGGTAAGGCAGGGCTGCTGGGGGGTGGCTGTGGGGTCTGTGGTGTGGTTTGGAGCTGAGGGGCTCCCTGAGGCTGTCCCTTGGGTGGCTCTTTGCAGCCTTCCCGGGGTGGAGGCTGGGCTGGAAATGACTTCGTGCCTGGAGCTCTGCTCCTGACTTTGGGGAGCACTGAGGCTCAAATGTCCCTGCTGTGAGGGCCTCTTCCAGGTCCTTGGGGAAGGTGCAGAGCTGTGAGCTGTGTCTGCTGCTCTCCCCTGTCTGTGGGTGGGAGGGGTCTTGGCTTTTTGAGACCAAAGGTAACATCTCATGGTGCTGTGCTGCATCTGCTGTGCCTTGGGAAAGAGCTGGGAGGCTTCAGACCCTTCCCTAAAGGCTTCTTCCTAGCTCTGAGCTGCTCTCCTTAGTGGCACTATGGGTCTGTGCCACTGCCCATCCGTGATGGAGCAGCTCTGGCTCTGAAAGCTCTTTTCTGCTTGTGCCTGCTGAAGGTCAGGGCTGTGTGAGGGGGTCCACAGGAGGTGTCTCTCCCACCCACCCATGCCATGCAGGGACAGCTCATGACGTGGCCACCCCCTGGGCATCAGGCTGGCTCGTGCTGATGCTGGGGGCAGTGGTATGTGCAGGTGGCTCAGCTGGGCACCCCCTTCCTGTTGACAGTGCTGCCAGACCTGCCTGTAGCTATTTCCTGTGATGGAGGCATGATAATGGAGTGGCCCAAGGGGGTGGCTGCAGTGACAGGGCCACTTCTGCCTTGCTCCAGAGCAGGGGCAGGCTGCAGCCATGCTGGAGGGAGCACAGGGCAGGCAAGCTTCACGTTTCTCAGGACTCCAGTGTGGTTGTGACTACCTGACACTGTGTCTGGCTGAGTAGGACTTCAATTACTGGAGCTGGTTCTGCTGGAAGTTCCAGCTGACAATGTCTGTTAGTTATACAACTCCATAAGGCACTGTCTGGCACTCAGGAGTTCTGTCCTCCTGGAAAAACTGGTTAATGGAAGCCCTGGAAAGCTGAGGAGCTGTTTTAATTAAACTCCATCCTAGCAGCTCCACACAGTCCCGGGGAGTTAGCACTGGCTGTGGTGTGCCTGAGCCCCACCGAAGTGTGTGGAGGAAACCTGCCTCTGCCTGCAGCAGTGGCTGGCACCTGGGAGCTGCTCAGATCAAAGAACCTTTTAATCTTCAGTTAGGAGCTGCTCTGATCTCTTCCAGAACCTTTAGACAGGCAGCTCTGCCAGAATTCCAAAGCCACTGTGCTGAGCTCAAAGCTGAGAGCCATCAGATCCTGCTCCTCAACCTGACTCTGCCCTCGGGGCCTTTCCAGAGGGCTCCTGGGCCGGGGCTGAGCTGTTCCCTGCTGCTGCAGGCTCCGGAGAATGCCAGTAAGTGCTTGGGCCACAGGGGGATGCCTCTGCCCCGATGAGCCCTCCCTGCTCATATCTGAAGCACTGCACTCAGCCTTGCTGCCCGAAGGAGAGTCAGAGTGGTTGGAAGGGACCTCCAGGATCATCTAGCTCCAGCCCCCTGCCACAGGCAGGGACCCCTCTCGCTGGAGCAAGTTGCTCATAGATGGGCATGAAGGAATTGCTGGCAGAGCTCAGTCTGTCTGCTCAAGGTGAAACACATCTGGGAGGGAGAAAAGCTCCCTGCAGAGCAAGCTCCCACCCCTCTGTGCTCAGGACAGCAGAGCAGCAGGGCAGAGCTTCAGGCAGCTTGCCACAGGAAAGCCAAAATCCTTCCCCAGGGTGCAGAAGTGGCTCTGGGTTTGCTGCTGACTGGCAGGGACAGCAACTGAGGGAGATGCCTGCCCCAGCAGGAAAGTCCTTGCCCTTCTGGGAGGCCACAGCTGTGCCAGTGGCAGTTTTGGTGCTGTTTGTGCTCAGACTCATGCCAGGCTGAGCAATATGCAGCAGTGAAGCTCTTGTGCCAGGCACTGGAGAGTTTCATCTTTCTGAAACTACCTCTCTCAAGAACTTTCTCCAGCAGTGACCTCATGCTGCAGCTGTGGCAATGGAAGGAACTCCTCTGACCATCACTTTCATCCAAACTGTAACCAAAGCAAACTGCTGCTGCTGCCCCTGCCTGGGGCTTCCCACACAGGGTCTGCCTGCTGGGACTCTGGCCTGGAACTGTGCCAGGGCAGGTTTATGTTCACAGAACGGTAGGGGTTGGAAGGGACCTCTGGAGCTCATCCAGCCCCCTGCCAAAGCAGGATCACCCAGGGCAGGTCACACAGGAACACATCCGGGGGGGTTGGAAGCTCTCCAGAGGAGGAGACTCCACAGCCTCTCTGGGCAGCCTGCTGCAGGGCTCCTGCTGCAGGCCTCCAGCAGCCTCACACTGCAGAGTTTTCTCCTCGTGTCAAGGTATGGCCATGGTGGTGCTGGGTTGCTGTTTGCAGTTGATGGTCTTAGAGACTTTTCCAACAAGACAATTCCATGACTTGCAACTGCCCTCTCTTGAAACCCTTTCTCCAGAGGATTCTGAAAGAGCTGCCCCAGAGCTGCTGAGCACTGCACTTGCCTGCAGCCTCTGAAGTGAAACGAGCTCTGCTCAGCACTTTTGGAGGAGAGAGACAAGAAAGAGAAAATAAAACCCTGCTGTGGGCCCATGAAAACTTGCCCACGCTACAAACTGTGCTGTTGCAACACAGCTCAGATGCTCCTACACAGGAGAGCAAACCATGTTCTGACATGCCTGTGCTGCAAGGGCTGTCACTGACACAGCTCAGAAGGGACCCCCAGAGCTCACCCAGTCCAACTCCCTCTGCAGTCAGCAGGGACTTCTCCACTCCATCAGGCTGCTCAGAGCCTTCCCTTGAATAGGTCCAGGGATGGAGTCTCGAATACCCACCCTGGGCAACCTGTTGCAGGGCTCCCAGGCCTTCAGAGGCTGCCTCTAACCTCACAGCAGTTTTCACATCAGCCAAAAGGTTACTCCTGACTTGTGCCAGCACCTGCAGTCCTCTCCCTTGGTGCTGTGGTGTCTCCATGCTAACCCTGACACCCAGGCCAGAAGGATGCTCTGCAGTTTGAGTTACTCCCACCTGCCTAGCAGCAGCACAACTGAGCCAGAGGAGCTCTTTGCAATGCTGAAACTGTTTTGTGCTTTGCCCTGTCCCAGGGCTGCAAACTGATTGAGCCTGCTTGGCTTCAAAGTAAACCCAGCAGCCTTGTCCTGAAGCTGAGCAGGAGGAGCAGCCCCTGACTGGGCCAAGCCTGTGGACTTTGGGACTGAGACTTAGCTTCAAGCTCTGCTGTTGTTGGCAGCTGCTGTCCAGAAGGCTGCTAAAGCTCAAGCTGTGTTTTTGCCATGCAGCCTCCCCAGGCAGGAAGCTCTCCAGAGGAGCTCTGGTTCTGGGCTTCTCACTCAAGAGCCTGGAGAAGACAATTTTCTGTGACAACTTTTGCTGTAGACTTGCAGCACTCTGCAGCCCTGCCTGGGACCTCACTGAAATGCTGCCTGTGTGGTTAATGCAGCAGGATTTGACATCCTGCCATGTGGGGAGACCTCAGAGCTGCAGGGGACCTACAGCAAGGCTGGGGAGGGGCTGCTTGTGGGCAAGGGGCAATGGCTTGAAAATGGAGCAGGGCAGGTTTAGGCTGGACAGCAGGAGGAAGTTCTGCACAGTGAGGGTGGTGAAACACTGGAACAGGTTGCTCCCATCCCTGGAGATATTCAAGATCAGACTTGATGTGGCCCTGAGCAGCCTGCTCCAGTTGGAAGTGTCCTGCTGACTGCAAGGGTTTGGACAAGATGAGCTTTGAGGGTCCCTTCCGACTTGGTGCACCCTGTGAATCTCTCAGCTCCTGAGATGTCTCCTCAGCTCTACCCACAGCCCAGGGCTGTCTCTGGGTCCCCTCCCCAGCAATTTGTGTCTCCCTCCCAGCTCTGTGTCCCAATTTTCCCTGCCAAATAAAGACCTCACCCAAATCCAAGAGCACAAGGAACAAGACAATAGGCTGTGCCACAAATCAGATGCCAGATTTCTCTGGGCAGAGCCTGCCAGTGAGCCTGGAGCAGTGCTTGGCTTGGGAATGCAGTTTGGGAGGGATTTTGGTTTGTGGCTTTTCCATTGGAAAATGCCATTGAAGTTCCAAGAACAGGAATTAACTGGGAAGGGAAAGAAAAGAGACACTGCAAATCCTGACATCCCTACTGTGCCTCAGGCTGAGGAGTAAGCCTGGATTTAGTGGGTGCCAGACACCAAGCCAGCTCCAGGATATTGCATCATGGTTGTGCTTTGGCTTCCTTAATCCCACTCTGTAAGGAGAGCACTTCTCAGGCCTGGTTTCACAGGAAGTGAGCAGAGGTTTCAGAGAGTCACAGAATGGCTTGGCTTGGAAGGGACCTTAAAGGTCATCCAGTTTCAGCCCCCCACCTTCCTCCAGGTTGGCAAAGCCCCAGACAGGCTGACCTGCAGTGGCTCCAGGCACAGGGCAGCTCCCACCTCTCTGGACAACCTGGGCCAGGGTCTCACTGCCCACAGCATCTCAAATTTCTGCCTTCTCTCCACTCTGAGTCTCCTTCTTTTAGTTTCAAACCATCACCTCTGTCACCAGTCTGTCCCCAGCTTTCTGCTCAGCCCCTTTAGGCACTGAAAGGATACCAGAAGGTCTCCCTGGAGCCTTCTCCAGGCTGAACATCCCCAACTGTCTCAGCCTGTCCTCACAGCAGAGGAGTTGCAGCCCTCAGGTCACTTTTGTGGCCTCCTGTGGACCTGGTCCAAGTGGTCCTTATTGTGTTGAGGGCTCCAGACCAGGATGCAGTACTCCAGGTGAGGTCTCACCAGAGTGCAGCACAGCAGCAGAATCCCCTCCCCTGACCTGCTGCCCATGCTGCTGTGGATGGCACTGAGCCTCTTGCAAGGAGGATCACTGATGCCACACTTGTGTCCTGGGACGTGCCGAGGGATGGATCCCAAGGATCCCCTCTGATTCTCACTGGCCTTGGTAAGGCTTAACTTCCCTGGAGGAAGTGAGGTGCTCATCCTGCTTTACTCTTGGCTTCCCTTTCAGCTGCAGCTGAACTCAGCATGGCATCAGAGAAGACCACAAGAAAGGATCTGCTGAAGGCTGAGGAGCAGCAGGCAGTGGTAGGTGCCAGGGCAGCAGTTCAAGTACCTGCTGGCAGCACCCCAGAGCCAGGCTGGGAGCAGCAGAAGGATTAACCACACTGAGCTGTGGCAAAACCTGAACTCAGTTAACACAGAAGATGACTTTTTGCTGTGCACAGGAGAAAGCTTCAGGGCTGGTTCAAGGAATTCTGAAGCTGGGTTTGGTGCTGAGCCCCAGTGTGGCTCAGAACCCACGAGCCCAGAGCTCAGACTTCTAATCCTGGTTGGCCACTTGGCTTGCTAGAGGTCTTTGGAGGAGTCTATTGAGTTCAAGGATGAGCAGATGGAGTGGATGTCCCCTGAGGACCTCTCTGGACACAAATGGAACATGGAACTGTTAGATCAGGTCCAAGGGAGGCCACAAAATGATCTGAGGGCTGGAGCACCTCTGCTATGGGGACAGGCTCAGAGAGTTGGGGTTGGTCAGCCTGGAGAAGAGAAGGGACCTTAGAGCTGCCTCCCTGGATTCAAAGGGAGCTACAGGAGAGCTGCAGAGGGACTTTGTACACAGACATGGAGTGACAGGACAAGGGGCAGTGGCTTCAAACTGGGAGAAGCTGGATTTAGATGAGACATTAGGAGGAAATTCCTCCCCAGGAATGAGGGTGGTGAGGCTCTGGAAGAGGCTGCCCAGAGATGTTGTGGAGGCTCCAAGCCTGGCAGTGTTCAAAGGCAGGATGGATGAGGCCTTGAGCAGCCTGGGCCCATGGCAGGGGGTTGGAACTGGATGATTTTTAAGGTCCCCTCTACCCAAACCATTCAGTGACTCCATGACACATGGCTTGTACCCAGCCACCAGCCTGAGGCTGGGTCTCTAACATCACTTATTGATCTCTTGGGCTTCAGAGTGCTGTCAATCGTGTGACCAGCTTGCCCCTGCTCAACTCTGCATTCAACCTGGTCTCATCTGCCTACAACCACACCAAGGAGACACATCCTTGCCTCAGTGGTGTCTGCAACGTGGCTGAGACTGTGGCTGCTGTCGCAGTAGGGAGCATGGTTGGTGGGGCACAGCCCATCCTGAACCAGCTTGAGCCACAAAGTAAGTGAAGAGGCTGGGGTGACCCCTTCTACACAGAGGAGTAGCTGGGGAGGGCAGTTTTGGGTGCCCATGGGGTGATGCCCATCTGCTGCAGCACATTGGTCTGGTTAGTTGTAGCTGAGGCTTCCACTCAGCACCTCCCAACAAACTCTCAGAGCTTCAGGGGCATGAAGCAGTCACCAGAAGAAACCAAGCCTGGCATCTGGGCTGCAGTCACTGAGCAAAACCTCTCTGCTCTTCCTCTGTCACTCCACGGCTGGAGCACCCCAGCTGGCAGCAGCAGTGGGTGCAGCTCTGCCTGCCTCCTCCTGACCCTTTGCAGCCCTTTACACCAGCCCAGCAGGAGCAGCATGCTGCCAGCAGCTGGAGTGCTGGGAAGGTAAAATGGAGACAGTTTGAAGCTGTAGGGCACCTCCTCACCACCCCCTTCACTGCAGATCAGAGGGCTGGGGGGGGCTCTGGCTTGCTGTCATGAGTGTATCTTGACCTGGTCTTGGGAGGGTCCAACCCCTCCCTGCAGCCTGAAGAGTAAACTGGTAGCTGCTGTCTTTTCTAGTTGCCCTGGTCAATGAATATGCCTGTAAGGGGCTGGATCAGCTGGAGGAGACTCTGCCCTTCCTTCAGCAGCCTGCAGACAAGGTAAAGTGAAGGCTTTGCCTGGGGAAGCTGTGGGTTGATTTCTCACTTGATGGAACTGGTATGAGGACAGCAACATGTGGGGACATAAAATTCAGCAGCCCCCCCTGACAGGGGCTGGAGCAGGCACTGCCAGCTGCAGAGATGCCTTCAGCATTTGGAAGTGAGCACTGAATCAGAATTGTCCAGGCTGGAAAAGTCCTTTAAGGTCATCAAGCCCAAACATTAACCCAACACTGCCAAACCAGCTGCACAACCATGACCCTCAGCACAAGTCTGCTAAAGCCCTTCAGGGATGTGGAGCCTCCACCACTGCCCTGGGCAGCCTGTCCCAGGCCTTGCCAGCCCTTTGCCCATGTTACACACAGGTGTGCCCACCTCCCAGTGCTCCCACCAGACTACAATTCTTAACCATGGCAAAGCTACTTTAGGGAGGGGGAAACCTATTTCAGAAGATNCCAGCAGGTTCCTGTCCCTCTTCAACACATTTATCCCTCTTAAATGTCTCTGCCTGTCCCTGTTGTAGGTCATCTCAGACACCAAGCAGCTGGTTTCCACCAAAGTGACATCTGCTGTGGATGCTGCCTGCGAGGCAAAAGCAGCAGTGGCTGATAAAGTGACTGAAGCTGTGGACCTCACAAAAACTGTGGTTGGGGACAGTGTCAAGCTGACCAGGTCAGTGGTCACCTCCACTGTCAACAGCGCTGTGGAGGCTGCTCAGGGTGCCAAGGACCTGGTGACCAACAAGGTGACAGAGGCAGTGGATCTCACTAAGCACATTGTGGAGGACAGTGTTGGAATGACCAAGTCAGCTGTGGCCTCCACCATTGTCAATGCTGTGGAGGCTGCCCAGGGTGCCAAGGACCTGGTGACCAACAAGGTGACAGAGGCAGTGGACCTCAGCAAGCACATCGTGGAGGACAGTGTGGAACTGACCAGGTCTGCTGTGGCTTCTACTCTTACTGCTGCTGTAGGAGCTGCCCAGGGTGCAAAGGATCTTGTGGCCAACAAAGTGAGTGAGGCAATGGACCTGACCAAGGGAGCTGTTCAGGACAGCGTTGAGAAGACCAAGTCAGTGGTGACCTCCACAGTCAGCACTGCTCTGGATGCTGCTTATGGCACCATAAGTAGCAAAATTAACACAGCCCTGGAGCAGGGCAAAGGAGCTCTGCAGGAGGGTGTGGAGATGACTAACTCAGTGGTGACGAACAGCATCAGCAAAGCCAAGGCAGTGAGCCAAGCAGTGGCAGGTGGTGTGGAAACTGTGCTGAGCATGTCTGAGGATCTGGTGGATCAATACCTCCCGATGACAGAGGAGGAGCTAGGTAAGAAAATACTCAGCTGGAGGCTGTAAGTGCAAATCCTGCCTCGGGTGATCAGAGGGCACCTGGCACTGCAAGCCTCATCCTCTGCAGCAGGACAGGTAGCTCTGCACTTGTCACCCAGTGGCTGCCTGTCAGCACTCACTTGCCACATGGTATGGGACAGAGCTCAGGCATTTGCTGGCTGGTCCCTGCCCATCAGCACCGAGGCAAACACACACGTGGGTGCATGCTTCAACCTGTCAAGTCTGCTTGCCTGAAGAGAACACCACGAGCAAGGTCTGGTCCACCTGGGACCTCTCAGCAGCCACAACCCTCTCCTGCCTGCTCAGCAAGCTCCAGCCCTGACGTTTCCTCCCGGCTGATCCTCCCTCTTGCCCCCTTTGCACAGCTGCATCTCTCTGCTTGTTCCCTGCAGGTCAGCTGGCCACCAGTGTTGAGGGCTTTGGGGTGGCCTCTGTGGAGCAGCAGAAGCAGCAGCGAAGCTACTTCGTGCGCCTGGGCTCCCTGTCCAGCAGGGTCCAGCAGCGAGCCCATCAGCTCTCCCTGCGCAAGCTGCAGCACGTCAGGCAGAGCTCCCAGGACAGTCTCTCACGGCTGCAGCTGGCAATAAAACTGGTACAAACACCTCCCCTCCTTCCTCCTGCCTCTAGTCTTCTGCCCTACTGTCCAGATGGAAGCTCTTCCTCCATCCTGTACCAGCTGCATTTCATCTTGGATCCCCTCCCCTTCAGCCCTTGTTCTTCTCTGGCTGTGTGTGCTTGGGGTGCAGCTCTTCCTCTCCTTTTTCCCATCAGATTGAGTCTGTGAAACAAGAGGTTGGCCAGAAGCTTCTGGATGGGCAGGAGAAGCTCCATAAGCTGTGGGTGGACTGGAGCCTGACCCAACCCAAAGGCAACCAAGTTAAAACTGCTTCCTACTTAGAGGTATCCCTAGAAGGGCCTCTTGGCTCAGGTCTCCTGTGGATGGTGGAGGTCTCTCCTGCCTGAGTAACTGAGCTGTGTGTCTCTCCCAGCAGGTAGAGTCACGGACTCTAGCTATGCTGAGAATCATCACCCAGCAGCTACAGCCTGTTTATGAGCACCTGAAGGCCAGCATCCACGGCCTGCCCAGCAACATCCAGGAGGCTGTGCACCAGGCCACTCGGAATATCCACAAGCTCCACAGGTCTTTTTCCAGTGCTGTGTCTTTCCAGGACCTCTCCACCACCACCCTGAGCCGCAGCCAGGACTGTGTGGCAGAAGCCCGAAGGTCCCTAGATGACCTCTTTGAGTATGTAAGTCAGAACACTCCTCTGAACTGGCTCGTGGGGCCCTTCAGGGCAAAAGCTAAAGTGGCACAGGAGTGCAGAAAGCAGCTGAAGAAAGATGTGATGAGTGAGACAAAATCACCCAGGTTAGAACAGGCTGCACCGTCACAGGAGGTGACTGAGACATCCAAGGAACCAAAGAGAGCAGAGAGGATCCTGAGGGATGCATGTGAACGGCTACAGCAGCTGGCACAGGATGCAAAGGAGGACATGGAGAAGGATGCAGAGGGCACAGAAGAGGGCACAAAGGTGGTGGAGAAGAAGAACATGGAGAAGGCAGAGAAGGGCACAGAAGAAGGCACAAAGAAGGCAGAGGATGACACAAAGATGGCAGAGAAAGACACAGAGGTGGCACTGGCTACAAATGAGATCAAACCCAGTGTGCCAGAAGACCTCTGAAAAACTCCATCTCTTCTGCCAGAGGCTCCCTGGCTACAACAGCACTTCAGCTTTCCACTGTGCCCAACCAGCCAAGAGTGCCTCCTGTTCTCCCCCTGCCCCAGGCTGAGCTTACAGCAAGGTGTAGCCTGCAAGGAGCCAGCTAAGGTGGGGGGATCCCATGTCTCCAGTTACTGCTTTTCAAACCCTGCTGCTGCACTGAGAGGGAAGATGGGCACCTGTCCTTCAGCCTTTCCCATCAGCCCAGCTCATCCTCACTGAGCCAAGCTGTGGGGGAGAAGTGCTCTCAACCTACTTTTAACGCTGGGCTTGTTTTTAATTCATTTGCGCTCCAGAGGATGCTGTGCTTGGCCTCTGCAACCATTTCCCTCCTCCTCCGAGTTCAAAAATAGATGTCACAAACCCAGGACTTCCCTCCTGCCTGCTCTGCTTCCGGGGAGCTCAGCCCTGCAGCAGACCAGCAACAAGAGGGGGGGCAAAAGGCTGCTTCTCAGAGACTGAATCAGCTTTTTGTTCTCTCTGGACCAAGGCTTTTCCTTTGGGAGGGAAGCACGCAGCAAGGTGGTATTTTGTTTTAGGCTGAGCTGCAGGGGGATCATCTCTCCTAGCTCTACGAATGACTTCAGGGCTCCTCTGCTTGCGTGGAAGGAACTGCAGCTGCGGAACACTTAGCAGCCATTAAGCAGATGGCACAGGGGGCAGCTTTGGCCAGGGGTTCCTCTGCCAAAGCAAGAGGGTGTCCTGCTATGAACAGAGGGGAGGTGAGTGCTGATTGTTCTCCCAGCAAATAAAGCTCTGTAGTAATTCCCACTGTAACTTACATGGGCTGGGATGAGGGCAAGCAGACTCCAGAATAAAGTGTGCCCCACGTGCAAAGAAACATCTCCTTGTGTGTATGATCCTCCTCATGTCCCCACCATAAGAAGCAGACAGATGCTGGAGCCGAGTCCAGATGCTGGAGCCGAGCCAAGGGTGACCCAAGGGCTGGAGCACCTCTGCTATGAGGATAGGCTGATGGAGCTGGGGGGGGGCGAGCCTGGAGAAGACTCCAGGAAGACCTCAGAGCTGCCCTCTGCTAGCTGAAGGGATGGCAGCCAGAGCCATGGTTTAGTGGCCACGGTGGTGTTAGTTTGATGAGCTCGGAGGTCATGTCCCACCTCAATGATTCTGCTGCTGCCCTGCAGCCTCTCGCTAGAGCAATCCCTGACCGAGTCGGCCCCGCAGCTCGGCTCCCGTCCCCTGGCACCGGGGGCGAGCGCACTGCTGGCCCCGGCACTGTACCGGGGAGGGTGCCGGTGCCACGGGCAGGGGCTGGCAGCTGACCGGGGCCGCGACTGTCCTGCCGAGGCCGCCCGGGCCCCGTCGCGGGCCGTACCGACATCAACCTTCGGCCGCGTCCCGCTCCGCCCCGGCCGTGCCCCGCTCCGCCCCGGCGCTGCCGGGTCCCGCCGTTTCCTCGTGTGCCAGCAGGCTCCGGCGGGGCAGGCCAACCCCTCGGGCCCGCCGCAGCCCCGATCGCCCTTCTGCCACCGGGCAGGGCCGGCCCGCGGAGCGGCACCGGCCGCAGGGGCCTCCCGTCCCTCCCTTCCAGCGCAGGGCAGGCGGAGGAGCGGGGAGCAGCTCCCAGGGGTGAGGCCGAAGGGCTGCGGGAGGCGGTGGGGAGCCGGCGGGAGCGGCGCTGGGAGCGGGGATCGGAGCGGGGCTGGAAGCGGGGATCGGAGCGGGGCTCGGAGCGGGACGTTGCGGTGTCAGCGGGAGGACGGACACGGCCGGTTCCAGAGGTCCGCACGGCTCTATCCTGGCCTCTCTTCTCTCTCCTCTCCCTTGCCCGCTCCTCCTTCCTTCTCCCTTCCGCTCTTCTCCCCTCCCCTGCCCTCTCCCCTCCTCTCTCCCCCTTCCTTGCCCTCTCCTCGTTTCACTGAATCGGAGCTTTTGCACAGGAAGCGCCAACAACTTCCTCAGCCCCATCGCGACCTCCCTCATTAAGCAATTGGAGGATTTTTATGAGAAAAAGAAAAGAAAAAAAAAAAAGGGAAATTGAAATTCCAAACTTTCCCCTGTTGGCAGCGGCTTTGGTTGCTCCCTTTAAATAGAGGCTGCTCTCCCGCAGGCTGTGAGCTCCTGCAAGCAGTGCCCTGCCTGCCACCCGCTCCTCCACCCCAGGCAGGTCCTGCTGCCAGCCGAACCAGGCCTGCTCGGAGGCCTCTGGTGAGTGCAGGTGTTGGCAGGGTGCAGACAACACCACCTGGGCAGCCTGAGGTGTGGGTTATTGACTCTCCTGGCATAAGAAAAGTGAAAGTGCTGCTTCATTCCTTGGCTGCCCATTGTCTGGAGGCCCCTGGAACCTGCTGCCCAGAGGAGATGGACACTTAGATTTACCTAACCACATTATTAGCTCAGTAATTCTCTTAAAGCAGTTGTAATTAACAAGGAGTGAAGGCATTGGTTACTAATTGAGCTGGAATCAAGTGTGGACCTCTGGCAGACCTAACAAGCACTGGATAGGTCCTAAAGGACTCAAGAGGCTCGAGGCTGGAGCTCTGCAGGTCTTGAGAGAGCACCCCCAAGCTCCCCACATGTCCCTCTCTGAACCTTGTCCCATGTTCTTCTCACAGGTTCCTCAGGACAGAGGTCCCAGGTTGGTGCTGAGCCCCTGAGCAGCAGCAGTGTGCGGAACGTGGAGCGTGAGCAGGACAGCACAGAGCCCCACGGGGGATCCAACCTTCCCTCCAAGCTCCAGAACATGCTTTTTCCATCCGTGCTGCTCCAGCCCCCTGCCTGGGCCACCAGCTGAGGAGATGGCACAGAACACCAAGCTCCAGCCAAGCTTCGAGGGCGTTTTCAGTATTCTCTCCCAGATGCCACATGAGAAACTCTTGACCCTCAAACACAAACTGAAGTGCTTGAGATCGGGGCCCAGCAGCAAATTACTGCAAGCCATGGTCCTGCTTACTCTGGGGCAAGAAGTAGAGGCAAGGATTTGTTTGGCTGCTTTGGGGGAGAACCAAGCAGCTCAGTACATCCACCAGAGCAAGCTGGGTGCTGCAGGAGCACAGGAGCACAGGGAGGATTCGCAGCCTCCCCAGCTGGACACAGGTGCCATGGAGCTTCTGGCACAGATCTGCTCACTCTTGGTGGAAGAAAAGCTCTGCAGTCAGGAAGCCATGGACAAAGCTTGCCAGGCTGCCACCCAGGCCTGCAATGCCAGTGAGGAAACTCAGGGACAGACACTCAACAGCCTGCCACCTGAGGAGCAGGAAATGCACAGCTCTGCCCTCAGCACAGGCTCCAGTGACAGATTTCAGACACTGAGATCTGATGTGGACAGAGGATTTCTCAAGACAGACACCCCAAACTACGTGGTGAAAAGCTCTCCAGTGCAGATTGGAGGCATCTCAGGCCCTTCAGCCCCACAGACCTTGTGCTCCTCAAAAAGTCTCTCTCTCTCCAGCTGCTTTGAGATCAGTGCATCACCAACAGCTGCTTTTCACACCTCACCTTCCTCCCATGACTGTGTCCCCAGGCCCAGCCAGACCTGTGAAGGGAGCACCAGTGGTGCTGGACAGCCTGATGGGGACAGACACAGCCATGGCCTGCAGGAAACAAGCTGGGCCAGAAGATCCAACTCTCATCCTGGGCAGGATGCAGGTGCCCAAGGCCCCCAGCCAGAGGTTGGTTCATGTGACCCAGGTCTCCCCTCTCCCGAGAGGCAGCTGCTCAGCATGGGTCCTGTGAACCAACCTGTGGAAAGCAGTGATGTTTCCAGCACAGTGGCAGCAGAACCTCCTGCACCAGAAGAAGAGACAAACAAAAAGCAAGATGAAAAGCAATTATCCACAGAGCTTCCCAACTCAAGAGCTGCAGCAGACACTGCTCCTGCCCACATACCCACAGAGAACTCCTGTGCTCCAGCAGGCATTCCTGTGAACTCTGCATCTGCTTCCACTTCAACCCATTCCTTTCCTCCTCCCACCTACTCCTCCTCAACCCTTCTTCCTCCTCCTCAGGGACCTCCTTCCAACTTATCATATCCCTTTCCTTTCCCCTCACCTTCTCCAGCCTGGCCTCCTCCTCTCAAAACCACAGAAGCAGTACCCACAGCTCAGCTGGATGGTGGAGAGAGAAAGTTTTTCACTTTTGTTGTGGTGCATGCTGGTGAGGATGAGATTGTTGCCCATCGGGTCAAGAACCTGCTGGAGAGCTTGGGGGTCCCCAATGGTGCTACACTCTGTGAGGACTTCTCCATTGCTGGCTGCAGCCACCTGGCTTGCTTCCAGGATGCTATGGAAAACTCTGCTTTCATCATCCTTCTGCTGACCAAGAACTTCTCATGCAGCCTGTGTACATTCCAGACAGACACTGCTCTGATGGAGTCCATCCGGAACCCATCCAAGCACCACTCAGTCATCCCTTTTGTGCCCAAGGAGAATCCCCTGACGCGGAGTCAGATCCCCAGCGTGCTTGGTGGGCTGATCCCCTTGGATGAGAACTCTCCTGTGTTCTCCAGGACAGTGCAGAACACCTTTAACTCCATCAGGATCAAGGAGAGGAAAGCCAACTGGGACCAGATGCAGAGAAGGAAACTGCAGCTCCACCAGGAACGGTACCAAACACTTCAGAGTTTGGCTGCTCTGAGCCTTGGCCCCCATCCCCAGGAGCCTCTGTCAGCAACACAGCCACAGCTGCTGGAGCCACCACCCCAACAGTGGTGTCCCCCCACTTTGACTGTCCCTCCTGCTACCTACCCACCTCCCCTTGATGGTCACCCCACACCTGCTCAGATGGAACCTCCTTTCCAACCATTTCAGCTGCCCTCAGGCCACTACAACATGATGCCAGGTGCTGGAGGCATCATCATTCAACACGCTCGAATGGTTCAGATTGGGAACCACAACACAATGCAGGTAGAAACTGTCACACCAGGGCCACAGGACAGTGAGGAGAGGACCAGGCAGAATCAGCAGAGACAGTAGATCAGCCAAGGCTGGAGACATTTCAAACCCTAGATCATGGTGATTCTGCTGGAGCTGGGACTGTTCTTATTTCATCTTCCTGGAGCACAGCAGGAAAGGACCTTTTTGTGTGTTGGACAAGAGAGTCTCCTGAGCCTTGTCTTCCTTGTGCTTATTTTCAACTGAGGAGAATCTCATCCTGATATTCTGAGGCTACTGAAACGCTTTATAAATAAATCCTAATTAATTTATTTGTGGGTTTTTTGGGTCCTTTCCTGTAGAATGTGCAAAGAGGCAGTCAGGGTCATCTGGACAAGTGTTCTGCAGGTCTGTGCCTCTAGGGTGGAGGGGACCAGGAGCTGGCACAGTGTGGATGAGCTTCACAATCTGCTGCTGACCAAATTATTTGAGGGATAATCTTCAGGGGATGCTTTGGGGAGCTGCTGTGGGCCTCATCGAGGTGCTAAGCACCACAAGGTCTCAGCATTTTCCTCTGCTTGGGGCTGCAGCATCTCCTCTTGGCCTTTCCCACAAAGGTCAACTCTGTGGGTGCTGCACTCCCCTCACCACAGCACAGCAGCAGTGCTGCTTTTCCCAGACCTCTTGGATGGTTCAGAAAACCAGCTCCAGGGAGCTCTGAGAGACAGCAGACCTCTGGGCTGAGGCATCAAGAGATCACTTCTCCCAGTTCCCCTCTGAAACTACAGAGAGAGAAGTTTTTGTTTGCAGAAGACAAAATTCCCCTGGGCCCCTGGAGCCTGCTCAAAGCATCTCTGTATTTAAGGAGGTTCAAGAACTGAGATTTCCCAGCAGACAGGAGGCTGAACAAGAATCTTGACAGGAAAGCTGTGCTTAGGTTAAAAAATAATTAAATAAAGGTGGATGAGAGGGGAAATGTGGAGGAAGTCTGAGCAAGCAGAAGCTGAGTGTCCACTCCTCCATTCTTACCTGCTGGAGAAAGGTATAAGGTGGGCCCAGGGCCCTGTTAAACTGGCTGCTGCCCAGAGACATGTGCCCTGCTGGCATCACTCCACCTGCTCAGCTCATGGCCTTTGAGGAAAGAGTTGGGCAGAAGAACAGGAGCACTGAAGGAGTGGAGAACAGCCAGGAATGGGGCATGTGTTCTGCAGGAGCTGGGTGAGGGCTGTGCATCAGGGAGCTACCTACTGAGCCTTTAACATAAGGAGCGAAGTCCCAGACTCGACAATGCTCCTCTGCTGGCTTCTGCCGTGGCCATTTGCCTGCTCCGTCAGCAGAGGTCAGCCCAAAGCCACCAGACACAGGACTGCTCCCTCTGCAGAGCGCAGCCCAGCCCACAGCAGTCAGCTCTGAAGTCAACTCCCCCTGCAGAGCAGAGCCCGGCCCAGAGCAGTGAGCTCTAGGCTCAGCTCACACTGTCCCAGGGCTCTGCACGCTGCAGGCCACTGCTCACCCTTCTCCTCACCCCAGGAAGGAGCCTGACTGCTGCCAAGTTCTTACTACGGTGGCCCTCAAGCACCAGTGTGATCGGTATGGGGGAGCTGACCCTAACTCAGGCACTTCTGCAGGCGTCTGTGGCTGAGCTGAGTCAGCAATGTGCCCAGGAAGGCCAATGGCAGCCTGCGATGCATTGAGTGTGCTCAGCAGGTCAAGGAGGTTCTCCTCCCCCTCTGCTCTGCCGTGGTGAGGCCTCATCTGGAATACTCTGCCCCTTCTGGGCTGTCCAGTTCAAAAAGGAACTCCTGGAGAAAGTCCAAGGCAGAGCCAGCACTGCCTGGCAGCCGACGCACAGGACTCCAACAGACCACCCTGGGCCTGGGACCTACCCGAGGTGGGCACTCAGAATGGGATTCTGAATCACAGTCTGTGCCCAGGACCTGTCCAAGCTCACAGCCAACACCTGCACAAGACAGACATGGACGAGTCTTTGAAGGAGACTGACTGACATCAGTCTCCTCTCAGGGAACACTCTGGTCACTGGGCTGAAGACTGTCCAAGTCTCACTCCTCCTCCTCTCTGGCTCCATCTACCACAGGCTCCTCCAGCACCAGCCATGTCCTCCAAAGCAAACCCACTGCTGAGACAGGAGTGCCCAGCAGGGAGAACAGAATGGGAGCCTCTCCTTAGCCCTGGCACTTGAGAGAACAGCTAAGAGCACCAAGGCCAGGCCCCTCCACTCCCCCTGTGCTGGAAGCTGCAGCTGCTGCCTTTTTGAGCAGCTTATGCTCCTCAGAAGTAGCCAAGGAGGCCTGCAGGGTGATGCTGGGCAGTGGCCAAACTTCAGTGCAAGCTCTGGAGCTCCTGGGCACCACCAGACATAGGAGCTGAGAGCTGAACTGCAAGAGCTGTGGCTGTCACCTGGGGACTTAAATCCCACAGAATTTCCTCTTTAGAGGCCACAGGTCCTTTCCCAGGGATCTGTCCTAAGGTGTCTCTCCCTCCCTCTTCCTCACCTCAAGGAGGCCTAGCTCAGCCAAGAAAGTCCAGGAGACACCAGGCTTGGCCAAATGAAAGCCCTCTCTGTCCTGGGCAGAACAAGAACCACATCAAAGCACTGCTGCTATTTAAAAGCTGTCATCAGCTGCTGGCTCCCAGCTTTGAAGGACCCCCTGACAATGGATGAACTCAGTCACTCTTTATAGAGCCTGCTGGAAGCCTCCAAGTGCTTGGATTCCTTCTCCTTCCCTATTTTCTCTCCCCCACGTCACCTTTGTTGGAACAGGTGTTGTGACTGCAGCTCCTGGCACACTGTGCTTGTTGCTGTGCAGCCACCAGGGCAGTGCCTTCCCAGGAGACAACATCCACACTGCTCATTCCCCAGCTCTCCTACTGTCTATAAATACAGCCCTTCCAAAACCAGTCCACTGAAACTGCTCCAGCTTGTAAACAACCTTAACACAGCCACCTCAAGCCTGCTTGCATCAGAAGAAAGGGAAGATGTGGGAGCAGAACAGAACATGGCAAGGGTGGGGGTTGCTTTAAGCTTCCTATACATGGAGGGCTGAGAGGCTCCAAAGTTACTGGGAGTAACTTCCACTGGAGAGCCACAGCCTTGTTGTAACCACAGCTTCACACATCCCACATGTTCAGGGCCCTCTTTGCTCCCCATGGAAGAGTTTTGCCACCCAGGCCTTGTTTTCACCAGCATGTACCTGGGACACCCCTCGTTACTCCTAGGTTGGAGCAGTTCTGGTGCCCCCAACACAAGGAGGTGGAACTGCTGGAGCAGGTACAGAGGAGGCCACAAAGATGATCAGAGGGCTGGAGAACCTCCCCTGTGGGGACAGGCTGAGAGAGCTGGGGCTGTTCAGCCTGGAGAAGGCTCCAGGGAGACCGTAGAGCAGGTTTCCAGTACCTGAAGTGGTCTACAGGACAGCTGGGGAGGGACTTTTGACGAGGTCTGGGAGTGACAGGATGAGGGACAATGGCTTAGAGCTGGGAGAGTGAGAGTAGAGATGAGGAAGAAATTCTTGACAGTGTGACTCACTTCAGCAACCTGCAGAGAGCAATGAGCTCTGCCCTCAGCCAGACTGCACACCCCCAGCCCTGCTCTCCAGACCCTTCCCCAGCTTCATTGCCCTTCTCTGGACCTGCTGCAGCCCTTCAGCATCCTTCTTGGACTGGACGTGAAGTGGTGAAAGCCACACTGCATCCCTCTCTTGTTTGCTGTGCCCACAGCTCCAGCAGGATGCAAGGCAGACAGGATCTGAGGCAGCAGAGCAGCATCTTGCACACTGCTCCATTTCCCTCGAAAGAGAAGACAAAGCAGACAAGGAGGTGTCACTTCCATGTCAGTGTTACCCTTTCTCAGGTGAAATGTTTGCACTTGCAGCACAGATCAGCTTTCCCCAGGTGTAAACTCAGATGAAACTCAACCATTCCATCTGTTACCTTCACACACTTGGGATTTCCACACCCACCATTTCCCAGCCTTAAGAAACAAGATGAAAACAGAAGTTTACCAGCAAGAAGTCCAAGGCATTTGCATTCTAGCAGCCACCTTTTTTGTCTGTTTTATTATTTAAAGTTAAGAGCGCTCCTCAGCTCACAAATTAACAAATTCATTCCTGCAGCTTAGTTCAGGTTTCAGCCAAAACAAAGGGAAAAAAAAAAAAAGAAAAAAAAAGAAAAAAAATGTAGCTAAACTAACTGCACTTTACAGCTCAAGAAAAGTTAAATCTCCTTGCTTTATATATAGTTAACACTGCAAAAATGTCATGGCAGGATCTACAATACCTTGAGGGGGCAGAGAGCATTGGATTATTGAGGCAGATGGAGGTGCTGGCTATAAATACAAGTAGAGAAGCTTCAGTAGCAAAATAGTGCATGGTTGGTTGTCAGGGTTCTGCTCTCCCCAGTCTTGACCTTTCCCAAAGCTCACAGGCAGCTGCTTCACCACCCCACCCCCTCAACTGTGCTTTCCACTCTGCCCAGGGCCAAGAAATGAGCCACAGGCTGCCAAAGCCACTCCCCCTGCAAGAAGATGAACTGCTGGAACAGCATCATGTTTACCAACACTGCCCACCTGCCACCCAGGAGGGAAATACCTACCCTGAGACCAGGGACTGAACAAGTTGTGTGCAGATCCTAATTAAAGAAAGGAGCTTGCCCCAGATGGAATCCAAAGGAGATTTTCAAACCCCATCTTTCAAGTAGCACCATCCTCAAGGAAGTTGTAAAGAGAATTAAAAGCCAAAACCAGATGCTAACACAACCCACTCATGTAGCTCTCCAGAATGGGATCATGACCTGAGCCCAAGCAGCTGACACTGACAAACCTCAGAAGAAGGCACCTTCAACTTTCACTTCTTCCTTCAGACCACCCTCATGCAAACGTGCCACCAAGCTCACCTGCTTCAACCACCCCCCCAAGCACCACCCACACTAGGAGTACCTCCCATCCTAGAGGGCTTGCAAGAGTACATCCTTCAAGAGGTTCAAAGTGCACTGGCTTGGCTCTGAAACCCAGCCACATCCACCCTACACAGCTCCAGCCCTGATGGCCTCTGGAGCTGAAGGACCTCGATGTGGGGAAAGGGGAGGCTAAGGCCTGAAGGCCAGAGCAGGATTTTGTTTTTCAGGTAGCAATTTTTCCTCCCCATTCATTCATAAAAAACATCTGTCAATGAAACTTGCATAACCAGAACTGACCTTACTACATCTTACAGGATTGAAGAAGTCTTGCAGCATAGATAGGGCCTGGCTCTAAAAGAGAAAAAATAACCCAGCTTTATGCACCATCATTGACATCCCAGGTTGTTACCACCACTGGCTACTTGGCCAACCAAGGGAGAAGACAAAAAACCCATCCTCAGCACACCCAGCCCTACTGCCATGCACGGCAACCACCTCAGCAGAGCACAAGCCTCTTGGCTGTTAGACTGCACCAAGTCTGAGAAGGGAGGGGGGAAAGAATGAGTTGGAAAGGATTTCACTCCTCGTTTGCATTCCTGTCTGTTCAGTACTAGGGAGGGGAAGGGCTAGAGCAGGTGTGTGATGTGTAGCTGCTCCAAAGCAGAACGCTGAGTTAATCCAGCACTAAGGGAGAGGCAGCAGGTCCCAGGGAATCTCCATTCTCCTTCCTCCTCAGGACAAGATGGCTGGCATGGGAAAGGGCAGGGGCTGCAGCCTTCTCTGGATACAGTGCACTGGAGAGTTCTGGTACCTGAAGATGACAACAATGAGGGACAGCCATGAGCTCTGGAGCCTCCTCCTCCTCCCCTACCCCTGTGCACAGCTTGACAGAAGAGGACAAAGCTCGCAGCCCATCTCAGCGCAGCGAAGGCCTTCAGCACCTGGGCAGGGCTGGCCCTAGGCCTCAGGCTGCACTACCTCTGCGGGGTGAAAGAGGTGACAGGGGAGGTTGGGGGCTTCAGCTGGCCCGCCCTAGTGCAGTTCAATGAAGGCTTCCAGCTCCTCAGGGATGAAACCTTTGTAGGGAATCTTGTGCTTGTCCAGGGCGCGGGCAGCAAGGCACTGGAGGGTGATGTAATTGAAGGGCTGCATCATGCTCTTGGTGAGCAGCTTCTCATCCAGCAGCTCGTAAGCAGTCTGCTTGAAGGCGTTGGTGGCATCCATGTGTGCTCCAGCCTCCATCAGGGCACTCATGATCAGCGGGCAGTTGTTGCGGGCGGCCACGTGCAGCGGGGTGTTGTTGTCATAGTCACGGCTGTCCGGGTCAGCCCCGCACTCCAGCAGCAAGTTCACCACGTGGAGGGATGGGAACTTGCCCACAGGGTAGCGTCCCACCGTGGTGGTGTCCTTGTCCACAGCCATGTGCAAAGGAGTGAAGCCGTTCTTGGCCCGGGGGCTGCACTTCAGCAGGCGGTAGATGGTCTGGCGCTTCTGGTGCTCCTGCTCCGGGGTGCACTCCACCTTCTCCAGCAAGAAGACCAAGTGGAGGATAATGGCCAACGTCTTGGTGAACTGTGCCGAGTCAACCACGGGGTCCTTGCCATGCACGAGAGCCCTCTCCACCTCCCGCACCCCTTTGCTGAGGACTCCCATGAGGTCAGAGAAGCCCAAGTGAGTAGCTAAAGTGCCTTTGGAGCGGTCCTGAAGCACGTAAGAGAAAAGCTCGGCAAAAGAAAGGAAGCTGCTGGCAGTCATGGGGCTGAGAGGCTCCAGGTTGCCTTGCTGCATGTCCAGAGCATACTTCCACAGGTTGATGCAGCGCTCGAAGTTGCCGGAGTCAGCGTAGACTGCTCCTCGGTACCGGATGTAGTAGGAAGTGTCTGGGTGGGAGGGCCCCAGGATGCGCTCTCGGATCAGCAGCGCCTGCATGCGCATCTCGTCTGGATCCGTGATCAAGGCTTCCAGCTCCTCCAGCGAGCTCACCTCCCGGGAGTAGTCGTAGGCCAGCACCAGCTGCCGGGGCTCCGGTTTCGGCAGGTACTGCCCCCCCTCGCAGCGCAGCTCCATCGCCCTGCGCCAGTACTTGTGGGCTCCCAACAGGTCACGTTTCTTATCCACAAAGGTGGCACCCAGCAGCTCCAGAGCCTCCACAGCAGCCTCGCGAGTGCAGAACACGCTGGGGACCTGCTGCTCATCCTGGCCGGAAGCCGAGGCACAGCATCTCTCACAGCCCTCCTCGCAGCCCTGAGGAGCTTCCCTGCCGGCACCGCAGCACTTCTGCTGGCTCCCGCCCGACGCACAGGTCCCGCTCTGGTTCCCTTCCTCCTCCTGCAGCCCTCCCTGGATGAGGTACTCCACGATGTTGGTGTGGCCGGTGACGCTGGCAGCCAGCAGAGGAGTCATGCCGTAGCCATCCTTCTCCATGCGGGCTTTGGAGCGGAGCAGGAGCTGCAGGATCTCCAGGCTGCCAGACTCGGCGCAGTCATGCAGGGCTGTGTTGCCCTTCACGCTCCGGCGGTTGACATCAGCCCCTTTCTCCAGCAGGTACCGGGCGATTTCCCGGTGCCCTTTGTAGCAGGAAATCATCAAACAAGTGTGTCCGTGCCGGTTGGCTACCTCCAGGTCCGCGCCGCGCTCGCCCACCAAGTACCGCACGATCTCCAGGTGCCCATCGAAGCAGGCGGCGCGCAGCGGCGTGGAGTTGGTCAGAGTGGTCTGGTTCACCGAGGCGCCGTGGTCCAGCAGGCTCCGCACCACCCCCAGGTGCCCGGCCGCGGACGCCGCCCAGAGCGGCGGGGCCCCCTCGATGGTCTCCCCATCGAAGTTGACCGAGCCTCCCTCCTCCACGCGCGCCCCGCAGTGATCCAGCAGGTACTCCACCACCTCCAGGTGCCCGTGCCGGGCGGCGATCAGCAGCGGAGTGCTCCCTCCCCCGGGGCCGTCACCCCCGCCGGGCCCTGCCGTCAGCGCCTCCAGCTCCTCCCGGCTCCGGCTGCCCAGCAGCTTCTGCAGCAGCTTCAGCTTCCCATCGCGGGCCGCGTTGTACACAGCCGTGCGCAGGTCCATGGCGGTGGGGGCCGCGGCGACCGCACCGGCCACCTCCTGGCCATGGACCGGCCGCTCCTCCACGCCCCCAGCTCGGCTCGGGGCAGGGGATGGGCGAGAGCGGCCTGCCGTGGGAGAAGAGCCCTGCGGGGCCGGAGGCGCCCAGCGAGACGCCCCTCACCTCAGCGAAGCAACCTTCAGTCCCTTCGCCCGGCCGCCATCTTAGGTTGTGAAGAGAAATAAAATGGCGCCTGCCAGGGCCCGGGGGGCGGGGCGGGAGGGGGACGATGGGAAATGTGGTCCCGCGGCTCGGCGGCTCCGCGGGGGCGGCTCCCGGCGGACTCAGTATCCCGGCAGGCAGCGGGAGAAGGAGGGGCCGGGGCGTGACACTGTCCGCGCGGGGCACGCTGGGAAGAGCAGTCCCGGGGGCCACGGAGCTCCTCCCCGCGGCGCTCAGACTTCGCTTCCCGGCGTGCATTGCGCGGCGCGCAGGGGCTGCTGGGGGCGTCATGGTGGCAGCGTAGGGCTCGGCGCCTCAGCCCCGGCTCCAGTTGGCCTTCCCCGGCTTCTCTTCCCGCTCCTGCTCTCTTGCTCTAGCCCCTGCTCTTCTCTTCATCCTGCTCCTCTCGTGGCCCCGCCCTGTCGCTGCTCCTCCAGCCTCTCCTTCTCCTTTCCCTCTCCCTCCGTGCCCATGCTCTTGCCGCAGCTCTGTGCCTACCCCTACCCTGCTCGCAGTCGGCATAGCCCAGGCCAGGCTGGATGCTGTGGCCACGACTCTCACAGGGTACAGGCCAGGACTCGCCTGGCTGACAGCAGGGCGAGGGGAAGGAGAGCCTGGTCCGGAAAGCTTGGGGAAGGTGACCTGGGGTCTCACCCTCCGCAAACCGGAGGTGTCTGGGGCTGTCAGAGTGTTTCAGTAGCTCCCCAGCACGTGTAAATCTCACACGATCGGCCCTCACCGTACAGCATTGCACAGCATTAGTCTGAGATGGCTTTAATTTAGCTCTCCGGTTTAAAGCACAACTCTGCTCGGGACAAGGCAGTCTGGAGGCAGCTTCATCTGTGACAGCAAACAACCAAACCCATTCCCTTTGGTCCCTGCCCCGGGACACTCTCTGCACCCTGAATGATAATGCAATAAATAGTCTGGCTTGGATGAGCAAAGCTTTAGTTACCAGAACCTATTTTTAGGGCAGAAGTCAAATTTAAGCAGCTGTAATCTTTAGATGTGGAGCTGGCAGGGAGTTTCTCCTGTTGTTTTGTATTTATAGCTGTTTTCTCTCTTTTTTTCCCCCAGAGAAATAAGACTTTTGCTTCACTATTTCCATCATAATTATTCTGTCTGTCATTATTATTGTTGTTATTATTACTATTACTCAGCCCAGCCAGCCACCCATTTAGGTCTTGTCTGGTATTACCTAGGATTATCCTGCTAATGCCTGTTGCCTTCACAGAGAATATCATTTTTGTTGCTAAGAAACTGCTTCTGCATAACAGACAGCGTGGGGCTGCTTCTCCCTGCAGCAGCTGCTGGAGCCAGGCAGCAGCAGGTGCTTGGTGCTCCTGAGAGCCCAGAGCCAAAGTGGCCATGGCAGGATTCCCACCCAAGGTCTGGCTGTGCTGTGTCACCTCCCTGCGTGTGAGGTGCTTGGGGACTTGAGTGGCTTGAAGGAAAAGCAGTGGAGGTGTCTGCCTGCTGTACCCGGGCAGGAGCAGCAGCCCCTGCCTGCTGCTAGGTGGGAGTGTTGCTGTGCCCTCTCTGCACGCAGCTGTGGGAGTGGGCACCTGTGGTGGCAAGCTAAAAAATTGTTTTATTAGGTTGGAAAAGACCTTGAAGATGGTCAGGTGCAACCCTCAAGGCAGCACTGCCAGGTCACCACTAAAGCATGTCCCTCAGCACCGCATGCCATGGAGTCACAGAGTGCCGCAGGTTAGAAGGGACCTAAGAGATCATCTCCTACAACCTCCCTGCCGTGTCCAGGGACACCTCTCAGCCAGACTCAGCTGCCTGAGGCCTCATCCTGCCTGGCCATGAACACCTCCAGGGAGGAGGCAGCCACAGCCTCCCTGGGCAGCCTGTGCCAGTGTCTCACCCCCCTCACAATGAAGTTCTTCCTCAGCTCCCTGCTCCTAACCCTGCTCTGCCTCAGCCTCAATCCATCCCCCCTTGGGCTATTGCTTGGCACCCTTATGAGAAGTCTCTCTCCAGCAGGGATGGAGTCTCCAGCACTGCCCTGGGCAGCCTGTTCCAGGGCTTGACAACCCTTCTGGGGAAGAAATTGTTCCTCATGTCCAACCTCAGCTTGCAACCTGGGACTGTTTCTTCTCATCCCATTGCTTGTTCCCTGGCAGAAGAGACCAACCCCAAGCTGGCTGCAGCCTCCTCTCAGGGAGCTGCAGGGAGTGAAGCCAGGTTTGTGGGACAGCTGCCAGCAGTGAGGTAGGACACCTGTGCTGTGCTCCAGCCCCAGCTCACCATGTGTGAACACCTGGCAGCTGGAGGTGTGGGCAGGCTGCCTGCTTGTGGGGCTGTGCCCCTCTCTGTGCCCCCCACTCGTGAACATCCATGTGTGGAATCCACAGCACTTGGGCTGTTGATGCTGCAGGTCAAGGCAGGCACACCCAGGGTGACATTTCCTCTGCCTGCTGCCTCTTCCCTGTTGCTATGGTGACCAGAGGCACTCACACTTTTATCTCAAGTATCTATTAACTAAAGCTTCCTATTAATTTCCCCTGCACAGAGCACGTATGGGATACACCAGAACACCAAGCAGGCTCCTGAGGTCCCAAATTTACATCAGAGCCAGCCCCCAGTTGCTGAGGGGTGAAGGGGGGGACACAACTGTCAGAGACATCAGAGGGCAGAAATGCAGCTGAGGGAAATGGTTTCTCCGTGGGTGAAGAAATTGCTTAGTAATGAGAGAAGACGGAGCAGGAGGAGCAGAGTCAGAGCAGCCTCTCCCCGGGGAGCCACCAGTGCAGCCTCAATCCCTCACCCCCAGCCCACCTGTGAGTGGAGGATTTGGTTTGGGAAGCCGAAGAGAGCAGGGGGTGGGGGTGGCCACACTGCTCTGCTGTGCCTGCTCCTGCCTGAAGGGATTTTCACCCTGGGAGGGGCAGAAACCAGAGGGAATCCGCACCAAGCCCTTTGTCACGGATGCACTGGGTTGGAAAGGACCTTTAAAGGTCACCTTGCCCAACCCCCCTGCAGCCAGCAGGGACAGCTGCAACTAGAGCAGGCTGCTCAGACCCCAGCAAGCCTCACCTCGGATGTCTCGGATGGGATCTCCACCACCTCCCTGCGCAGCACTGTTGGCAGTGCTCCACCAGCCTCAGAGCAGAGAACTTTTTCCTGGTGGTCTGGGCTGGAAGGGACCTCCAAAGGTCATCTAGTCCAGCCCTCCTGCAGCCAGCTTCCCTTACTGAGACCACCACCAAAGGAATTTGTGCCTGGCATCAGCCAAAGGAGCAGACTGTGACCTGGCATCAGAGGTGCAGCTCCTCCTGCCACTGCCACGGCGACCAGGACACCAGAACTGCCAGTCTGTGACGCCCACACCTCGGGAAGCCCAGGCACAGGCTGCTCCCCACCTCCCCCTGCAGAGCTTCAGCTCCTGCTGCTTATCAGAGGAGCTGGCAGGAGCCCTCCCAGCAGCAGTGACAGCTCAGGCTGGGGCTGAAGGTCTGGGCTAGGACTGAAAGGCTCCAAACTCTCCCGTCAGAGTGCATCCTCCACGAGGCCCTGGAGCCTGCTGCCGAGGTTTTGGAGGGTAGTGCAGGATCCTCAGGGCAGAGAGGGAAATTAAAAGCCCTCCAGAGGAAGGGGAGATAGAAGAGAAGGAGACGTTTTGACAGGGCTGCCAGACTGTGTGGCAGGAGGGCTAATTTTTTTTCCAAGCTGCCATTTCATATTCCCTTTCAGACAAGCTGAATTACACACTGCTGGCTGCTGCTGCTGCAGTTGCATAATTTCCTTCCCAGCAATAATGAGAGGTTGCTTAAGGAGCCAACTGAGGGAGGGCTGAAGCATGGGGCAGAGCAGGCTGAGACCTGCACCTCGGCTGCAGGCTCCTTTGGTGACCTTGGGCTGCTCACTTCATCTTCCCACACCTGACTGCCCTGCCAGCAAGGTGCAGTAATAACTGCTCTTTATCTGCCCTGCTTAGTACTTAGGCTGC
This sequence comes from Ramphastos sulfuratus, assembly GCA_013399055.1. Classification (NCBI taxonomy): domain Eukaryota; kingdom Metazoa; phylum Chordata; class Aves; order Piciformes; family Ramphastidae; genus Ramphastos; species Ramphastos sulfuratus. The sequence continues at coordinate 33,195 of WBNM01033120.1, read as the reverse complement.
AGGCTCAGAATTTGCAGGTTGCATTCCCTGTACTTGCAGCCCAGGCAGAGCCAAAGAGCAGAGGCTGGGAGCAGCAGGAGCTGGAGGTGAGAAGAAAAGGGCTTGGACCTCCGGTTTGGAGCAGTTTTAGGGCTCAGACATTTCCTCATCCATTACCCCAAGTATTTTTCCCCTCAAAAGGTGGAGAAGTTTGGCCCCAGCAGCAGTCAAACAGCTCCAGCACACAGCCTGTGCTGACTTACCCAGGCCCTGAGCTCCCTCCCGACCTGCCAAGGATCAGTTGGATGCCTGCAGGAGCTTCGTGCTCAGCCTGTCCGCGGGCTTAGGGGCAGGGCAGGGCTGGAGCTGAGATTCTCCTTGCAGCTTAAATTCAACTTTGCAGGCAGCTGTGGATCAGATCCTGTTTATTTACTTCTTTAGCTTCCCAGGCAGCTGTGCAGCACAGTTTTGTCTTCATTTACCTTTGTGAGCAGCCACGGACCAAAGGTTGGGTTTAAATTTCACTTTTCAGGCAGCCCTGGACCATTTTTGTTGTTGTTGGGTTTTGTTTGGTTGGTTTGTTTTGTTCTTGCTTATTTTTTAATAATTTAACTTTTCATGCAGCCCTGAACCTATTATTATTATTATTAAAAATAAAACTTAACTTTTCAGGCAGCCCTGGACCATTTTTTTGTGTGTGTGTGGTTTTTTTGGGGTTTGGGGGTTTTGTTTGTTTGTTTGTTTTTCTTTGGGGTTTTGTTTGTTTGTTTTTAATAATTTAACTTTTCAAGCAGCTGTGGAGCAAATTTTTTCTTTTTTCTTTTTTTTTTTTTTTAATTTAACTTTGCAGGCAGCTGTGGACCAAATTTGGGTTTTAAATTTAACTTTTCAGTGATCCCTGAACCATTGAAGGAGACTCCACAACCTCTCTGGGCAGCCTGTGCCAGGGCTCTGGCACCCTTCCAGGCAAGAAGTTCCCCTTGTGTTGCTCCTTGTCCCATCCCAGGCAGCAGTGAGCAGAGCCTGTCCCCCACCTCCTGACCCCCAGCCCTCAGCTATTGATAAACATTGATTAATTCCACTCTCAGTCTCCACTTCTCCAGACTAAGCAGCCCCAGGTCCCTCAGCCTCTCCTCCCCAGGCAGTGCTCAGTCTCCTCAGCATCCTCCTTGGTCTCTTCTGCCAGGGAACAAGCAATGGGATGAGAAGAAACAGTCCCAGGTTGCAAGCTGAGGTTGGACATGAGGAACAATTTCTTCCCCAGAAGGGCTGTCAAGCCCTGGAACAGGCTGCCCAGGGCAGTGCTGGAGACTCCATCCCTGCTGGAGAGAGACTTCTCATAAGGGTGCCAAGCAATAGCCCAAGGGGGGATGGATTGAGGCTGAGGCAGAGCAGGGTTAGGAGCAGGGAGCTGAGGAAGAACTTCATTGTGAGGGGGGTGAGACACTGGCACAGGCTGCCCAGGGAGGCTGTGGCTGCCTCCTCCCTGGAGGTGTTCATGGCCAGGCAGGATGAGGTCTGGAGTGATTTGGTCTAGGGGAAGGTGTCCTATGGGTGTTGAGAGGGAGCAGAGCCCAACCCCAACCTCCCTCCAGACAGCAATGAGCTCTGCCCTCAGCCTCCTCTTCCCCAGGCTGCACACTCCCAGCTCCTCAACTCCTCCCCAGCTCCCTCAGCAGCTCCTCCCCAGACCCCTCTCCCACCCGAGCACTTCTGTCGGTCGGCAGCGGCTGCAGCAGGCTCGGGGCTGTGGCTGGGCAGGGAGGGTGCAGGTCTGTGCTGTGTGGCAGGCTATGATTTGTTGTCACCTTTACGAAGCAGAACAACAAAATCACTAGTCTTCCACACAGAGCAGACCACCGCCAGCAGCAGCTCCTCCTCGGGGCATCCTCCTTCGTCTCATTCCTCCAGCCCTCGGTTCTCATCTCGGGGATGCTTCTCTCTTTCTTCTGCACCGAAGACAAACCAACGTCCTTTGTGCCAAGCCTCACCTGTCCCACAGCTCTGCCTGTTGAGTTTCTGCTCCATCTTCTCCCTCTGGAGACTTTATATGCTGATAAAAATGTGGCTAATGGTGTGGTCTTTCCCCCTCCCGAGGGCTCTCAGGGCTCAGCAGGGTTTGCTTTCTCCTTAACCCTAGGATAAACTTCTCCAGCAGCAGTTTGCCAGCCTGTCTATGTCCCTGCTGTATTTGGGTCTGACTGAAACAAGGCTGGAGAAAGGGAATCGGTTCGCAAATACAAAGATAATGACAGGGCTGAGATTCCTGGAACCCTGCTGAGAGCCTGATGTAAGCAGCAAAAATAACCCAAAACATTTTCGAGGCTTTATTTTCTTTCTCCCTTCCTCTCCTTCTTTCCTTCCTTCTTTCTTTCCTTCTTACTCTCCTTTCCTTCCTTCCTTCTCTCTCTCTCCTTCCTTCTCCCTCTGAGTTTGTTGATCAGCAAAGCTTTATCTCACCCCGGGTTTAACTCAGCTTTCACTACTCAGCTTTCTTCCCTTAATACCTCCCATATGGCAGGGCCGAGGTGTGAAAGGACAATGCTGGCTCCCATCCACGCAGAGGAGCTGACTTCATCGCTGCTGCTGTTTGGGAGAGGCTTTACTCACCTCGGCTGCCGAAAGCAGAGCAGGGGCAGCCTCCTCTCCCAGCTTCCACCCGAGTCTTTTAGATCTACTTCTGTAAGCAGTTGGGAAGAAAAGAAAAGAAAAGAAAAGAAAAGAAAAGAAAAGAAAAGAAAAGAAAAGAAAAGAAAAGAAAAGAAAAGAAAAGAAAAGAAAAGAAAAGAAAAGAAAAGAAAAGAAAAGAAAAGAAAAGAAAAGAAAAGAAAAGAAAAGAGAAAAGAAAAGAAAAACGAAACAGAAGTGTCCTTCGCGAGCCTCGGCTCTGCAGGGCTGCTGTGCTGAAAGGCTTCTTTCAGAGGCAGAAGGCGCCCAGCAAAAGCAGAGGCTTGGCTGCTGGCAGAGGTTGTGCCCCATGGCAGCGCAGTCCCTCGGTCCCTCCTTCCCTCCCTCTCGCTGTTGTTTTTCTCTTTCCCTTTTTCACAGATGTGCTTTCTGCAGACTCTAATCAGAGTCCGGATGGGTTGTTCCAGGGTGGGATCCGTGCGGCCGCAGGCAGCAGCTGCCGTGTGCGGGGCGCGCAGAGTGTCGGCGGTAGCTGGGGGGTGGCAGCAGCCCCCAGGTGCTCTGCTTTGCCTTTGTGCAGGCAATCAGATAAAGCTGCTCCAGGTGTTACCCTACAGCCTCTTTGTGCGACCACATCGCCAACTGCCGCCTCGGAGGCTGCAGGAGGGGGAGAGTTTCTCCTGGGAGCTTGCCCCCAGCCCCCTCCAGGGGAAGTGCCAAACCGGAGCGGGATGGTGAAGTGGAGCAGCAGTGAGGGAGTGTGAGCTCGGCTGGGCTCTGAGCCCTGCCCTGCCTGGCCTGGGAGTTTCCAAACTAAGCTGAAGGAGTTCCTAGACTGTTTCCTGTACTAGGAGGGTTTCTAAACCAAGGCAGTTCCCAAACTAAGGCATTTTCTAAATTAAGGCAGTTCCTGAGCAAAGGGATTTCCTAAACTAAGAGAATTCCTCAACTAAGAGATTTCCTAAACTGAGGCAGTTCCTAAACCAGAGGAGTTCCTAAACCAAGGGAATTCCTAAACCAAAGGAGTTCCTAAACTAAGGAAATTCTTAAGATACTTTCTAAACTATTTCCTAAACTAAAGAAGTTCCTAAATCAAGATTGTTCCTGAACCAAGGGAGTTCCTAAACTAAGATAGTTCCTAAATTAAGATATTTCTTAAACTAAGGGAGCTCCTAAGCTCATTTCCCTAAACTGAGGGAGTTCCTAAGCTAAAGGAGTTCCTAAATCAAAGGAGTCCCTAAGCTAAGGGAGTTCTAAACCAAGGGAGTTCCTAAATTAAGATAGTTTCTAAACTAAGATATTTCCTAAACTAAACAAGTTCCTAAGCTAAGATAGTTCCTAAATTAAGATATTTCTTAACCTAAGGGAGCTCCTAAGCTGATTTCCTAAACCAAGGGAATTCCTAAACCAAGAGATTTCCCTAAACCAAGGGAGTCCCTAACCCAAGAGTGTTCCTAAATTAAGATATTGCCTAACCCAAGGGAGCTCCCAAGCTGATTTCCTAAGCCAAGGGAGTTCCTGGACAAGGGATTTCCTCCAAGCCATCTCCTATTTTCCTCTCATCCCTACCACAGAACATTCTCAAATAAAAGCCTTTTGGAGGGCAGGGCAATTTTTGCCCAGGACAATTCAATGTCCTGCCAAGGATAATGAGAAGAGAGACTGAAGTGCAGTGATGAATGAAGCTGAGAGAGAGAGAAGGTATTTTAGGAAGTGCTTAGCCTGGACTCTAATTTCAGGTGACAACAGCACTTTGCTGTCCTTGTTCTGGAACAAAGCTGCCCAGCACAGTGATTCACCAGCTCCAGGAAGGGATTTGCCACAAATTGGCACTAGAAAATCATGTAATAATCAAGGCAGAATTACAGAAGTCAGTGAAAGGTTTGGGTTGGAAGGGATCTGAAAGAACATCCAGTTCCAGCCTCACTGCCCTGGGCAGATACCTTCCACCAGCCCAGGCTGCTCAAGGTCTCACCCAGCCTGGCCTTGAGCACCTCTGGGCAGCCTGTGCCAGTCTCACTGCCCTTGGACTGAAGAACTTCTTCCTCAGCTCCAGCCTAACCCTGCTCTGCCTCAGCTCCAAACCATTCCTCTTTGTCCTGTCTCTAGACACCTTCAGAAAAAGTCCCTCTGCAGCCTTCCTGTAGGATCCCTTCAGCTATTGGCAGGCAGCTTTGAGGTCCCTCTGGAGCCTTCTCCTCTGCAGGCTGCACCCCCCCAGCCCCCTCAGCCTGTGCCCAGAGCAGAGCTGCTCCAGCCCTGGTATCACCCTTGATGCTTGAGCAAGGGATGAGGTCCTCTGCTGCTTCCACACACATCCTTTCCCTTTTCCTTTCCCCTTTACTAACAGAGGGTGGTTAATAAAAAACATCAGTGGAGTCCCCCCCCCTGGGGGTGTTTCAGAGGAGGCTTTTCCCTATTCTCTCCTCTCCATTCCCTTGAAGCCTCAGCACTGACTCCCTTGGGTCAGGAGCACAGCCCTGTGAGGAGAGGCTGAGGGAGCTGGGGGTGTGCAGCCTGCACAAGAGGAGGCTCAGGGCAGACCTCATTGCTCTCTGCAGCTGCCTGAAGGGAGGTTGTGCCCAGCTGGGGTTGGGCTCTGCTGTCAGGCACCCAGGGACAGAACAAGGGGACACAGCCTCAAGCTGTGCCAGGGCAGGGTCAGGCTGGATGTTAGGAGGAAGTTGTTGCCAGAGAGAGTGATTGGCACTGGAATGGGCTGCCCAGGGAGGAGGTGCAGTGCCCATCCCTGGAGGTGTTTCAGAGGAGGCTGCATGAGGCACTTGGTGCCAGGGGGTAGTGAATTAGCAGGGTTAGGTGAGAGGTTGGACTGGATGATCCCAGAGGTCTCTTCCAAGCTGCTTCATTCTGTGACTCCCAGGCTCAGAGATGTGTGTGAGACTCTTGCCTGGACTTCAGCTGTGGAGCTCTGACTCTGCAGGGCCACATTTCTCAGCCTGATGTTTTTCAGGATGGGAATCTGCCACTTCCAGTTCACCCCAGAGCTTTCAGCAGCCTGGCAGCTTTAGGGCTCCTTTGTCAGGCTGGCAGATGAAGCCCCTGGCTCTGAGAGGCTGCTGCTGAAGTCCCTCCTAATTGTTTATAGAGAGAGGAGCTAAACTTAGCTACAGAACATGGGGAGGGGGGAAAAAACAACCAAAAACCCCAACCAATCTTGGTTAGGAAGGATGAGGACTGCAGAGCTTAGCCTGCAGCTATCTCACAAGAGGCTGGCTCATGGCTGAGAGCTCCCCAGCTGCACTTGCAGGCTGCAAATTAAGCAAACAGCATTTCCTGCAGCCCAGGCCGTGGGGAAGGCAGAGAGAACAGTGTGGCCTTATATTGCTCTGATTTCCTTTGGCTTCAATCTCTGTCCTCTGCCCCTCCACCACCTCCTTCCTCAGCCTGGTGGTGCCCACTTTACCAGATTTGTTCTTTATTGCAAAGGTTTAAAGAGAGGCAATGGAGGGGGGAGGGGAAGCTCGGTGCAAATTATATTTTGAGCTGTTGTGCTTTGCCTCTTTGGTGGATAATAAATCTCTCTGGCAATGCACCTCTGTATAGGATTTGTCATTAAATGCAATTAAACAAACCCTGCAGGTGTCCATGATCAGGCCTGCAGCAGCCCATTCACAACTGCAATGTTATTATCATCCTGACAACAACACAGCAGATATTTCCTGAGCTCCTCTGATCGATGAGTTGCCTGGCTTGGAACTGGAGGGAGGAGAGAAAGGGGGGGTGGGGGTGGGGGAGATCAGAGTGGTTCAAATGCTCTTTAGCCCTATTGATGGAACAAGCCAAAGAGCTGCTCAGCAATCAGAGAGGAGGTGGAAAGAGGGGGGGGAAAAAAACAACAAAAAGGCAGAGGAACAAGAGGGCTGCAAGGACAATAGGAATGAGAGGAGTGTTTGGGAGCAAAAAAGACAGAAACAAGGCAGATCCATCCCATGGCATCCAGCCAGCCAAGGGTCCTGCTAGTGCTGGGCTTTGGGAGGCAAGCAAGGTGGTTTGGAGAGAGCTCAGCAAGTTCCACCTTGGCATGAGGAAGAGCTTCATGGCTGGAAGGGTCCCAGAGCCCTGGCACAGGCTGCCCAGAGAGGCTGTGGAGTCTCCTTCTCTGGAGCCTTTCCAGGCCTGTCTGGATGTGTTCTGTGTGCCCTGAGCTGCATTGTCTGGTCCTGCTCTGGCAGGGGTTGGATTGGATGATCTCCTTGGGTCCCTTCCACCCCCTGACATCCTGTGAGCCTGGGATCTGTGATCCTCTGATCCTGTGAATGGAGCCTGTCAACAGGCTTTCGGGGTTCAGTGAGAGGCTTTCAGGGTTCAGTGAGTCCTGTAGGCTTCCTTTGCAGGCAGGGCAAAGATGAACCTCACCCTAGGACAGGACTTGACCTATTGTCTGTCTCATCTGCAGCTCAAAGGTTGGAGCAAGCACTCAACCATCACAGGGTCACAGAATGTCAGGTTGGAAGGGGCCTCAAGGATCACCTGGTCCAACCTTTCCAGGTGACAGCCAAGCTGCACTGACTGGCCCAGCAGCCTGGCAAGCTGAGTGCCCAAACTGCCCCACCTGGGCACAACCCCCCTGCAGCAGGCAGCTGCCCTGTGCCGAGTGGATGCTCCTTTCCATCTCCTTTCAGGAGGCTTTCCCTGGCAGGGCCAGGAGGAGAGGATGCTGCAGAGCATTGCTAATAGTGCTTGGAGAGAGCAGATGCAACAACCTTTACTCCAGGCTTGCTGTGTGCTCTGACAGCCATGGGAGCAGGAGGAGAAGGTCCTGTGGTGTGTTGCAGCCACCCCAGGCAGCCTGCAGAGAGTGGAGGTCAGGGAATCACAGGGGACTCACTGCCACCAGGGCTGGTGGGGGAGAAACGTTGGCAAGCAGCAGGGAAATTATTTCTGCCTGAATCATTTGTTCAGCTCAGCCTCAGGCTGCTCTCAGGATGAACCTCTCTGCTCTGCTCACCCCAGGAACCCTGCCTTAGTCTGGCTGACTGCTGGGGCAGGTACAGAAATGCACTGACAAAGGACAGGTAGCAGCACCTCTTGCAAAGGTGGAGGAGGATCACAGAACCAGAGAACATCAGAATCATAGACTCTTAGAATCACAGAATCACAGAATCATGGAATCAGGCAGGTTGGCAGAGAGCTCCAAGCTCACCCAGCCCAACCTAGCACCAGCCCTGTCCAATCAACCAGACCATGGCACTAAGTGCCCCATCCAGGCTTGTCTTGAGCACCTCCAGGGATGGGCACTGCACCACCTCCCTGGGCAGCCCATTCCAGTGCCAATCACTCTCTCTGGCAACAACTTCCTCCTCACATCCAGCCTGACCCTGCCCTGGCACAGCTTGAGGCTGTGTCCCCTTGTTCTGTCCCTGGGTGCCTGGCAGCCGAGCCCAACCCCAGCTGGGCACAACCTCCCTTCACGCAGCTGCAGAGAGCAATGAGCTCTGCCCTGAGCCTCCTCTCCTGCAGGCTGCACTCCCCCAGCTCCCTCACAGGAAGGTTGGATCAAGGACTCAGTAGGCTTCACAGATGCATGTGCATGGGGAGTGTGAAGTGTGAGTATCTCCTGCTGCAAACAAAAAGCTGTGGTCAGGGTCTTGGACTAAGTTCTTACAGCCTCATCTGGAATGCCCAGCAAAGGGCACAGAACCCTCTTTGGTGGCATCAGAGGTGAGGTTGGGATTATGGCAGGAGGAGCCAAGATTCCTGCTCTCAGTCCATGGGTCTCAGGCTGACAAGTCCCCAGCCCATGCTTCTGGGTCTCTGTGCAGCACTGCTCCTGCCTCCTGTGCCAGATTCCTACACCAAGGAATGTCACAGAAACATAAAATCATCTCAGCTGGAAAAGCCTTTTGAGCTCATCCAGCCCAACCATTCTCTAACCCTACCGTGGCTGGTGCTGAGCCATGGCCCTCAGCACCACAGCTCTGTGGCACCTCCAGGGATGGGGATTCAAACACCTCTCTGGGGAGCCTGTGCCAGTCTATGAGAACCCATTTCAGTGGAGAAGTTTCTTCTAGTGCCCAACCTAAACCTTCTTTCTCTCTTAGCCTCCTTCTCAAACCCTGGAGGATTTCCCTCTACCCCTTGCTGTGCCCTTCCCACCCCTTAACCTGCTGCTCTGTGCCAGGAGCTAACCCAGGTGCACTTCTCTAGTGGCACAAACTCTCTGGAAGCCAGCAGGAGTGACCTGTGCCAGGCTGAGAGGGTTGGGGTTGTTCAGCCTGGGGTTGTTCAGGCCTGGTGGCCTTGCAGCACCTCAAAGGGCAAAGAGGAAAGCTGGGGACAGACTTTCCAGCAGGGCCTGTTGGAACAGGACAAGGGGGGATGGTTTGAACCAGAAGCTACAAGGAAGACATTTTTGATGCCAAGAGTGGTAAGAGCCTGGCCCAGGTTGCCCAGAGGGGTGGGAGCTGCCCCATGCCTGGAACCACTGCAGGTCAGGCTCTTTGGGGCTCTGAGCACCCTGCTGTGTTTGGGGCTGTCCCTGCTGGCTGCAGCAGGAGTTTTACGGCCCCTTCCAACCCAACCCATTCTGTGGTGCTGCGATGCTGTGGATTTGGCCCTCCACAGAGCTGAGCCTGCAGAGTGTCAGTGCAGAGGACAAACCAGCAGCTCCCAGCTCTGGCCCCTGGGTCTGTGGTGGTCTGCAAGGGCAAGGAAGAACCCACAGCAAGCAATATTACCTGTGCAGAAGTCACTTTAGCTTGGATTCCCCTGTGGGTCCTGGGGACATTTGAGGTGGCACTGGGTCAGAACCTCTGGGAGCCATGCAGGGAGCAAACCTCAGCACTGCACCTCCTTAGGTTCTTCCACTTCCTTCAGCTCTGCCTCCCCTCTGCCCTCAGCCATCCCTGCCACGATCTGCAAGCTCCAGAGGCTGGAGGGTTTGCAGGGGGGTGACAAAGGTGCCACAAAGGGATGTGCTCTGCCAAAGCCAGAGAACAAGAGCTGGCATGTCCTGGCTGCCAGCCCGGGGAGCCCAGCGGCTGCTAACGAGTGTCACTGGGACACATCCTGCGCTGGTGCAAACGAGCAGAGGCTGATTGCAAGCCCAGGAGGACTTCGGCGGGACTCTGCTGATTTACACCACAGAAGCAGCTGCTCCGGAGCTGGGAGGGGCAAAAACCAACCCTGGAGTTTCCATCAGTAGGTGTGAGAGGGGGCTAGGAGCTGGCCGTGCTGAGGGGGTGCAGAAAGCAACTCAAGGGGGGAAGGAGAGAGGCACATCTGACTGCATCGACTTCACCAGCAGACCCTGGGGTGAGGTTTGGGGCTTTTCCCTCCCTCTTCTTTCCACCTCCCTTCATCCCCACCTCCAGCAGCTCCTCTGGCAAGCTCCCTCTCCGCTGCTCATCCCCCTTCGTGCACCTCTTCCCCGCACTCTCCTCTCTAAACAGGTGCAGTTGCCACTCAATAGACTTTAATTACCACTTCAAGGGCTCTCACCGGGCTCTGCTGGGAGGGTGGAGATGAATTTTCCTGAGGATTATGCCTGTGTCGGAGTTGTTTTTAGTCAGCTGGCAACGTTGCTCTCAGGCTGTATCCTTCCAGAGATTGTTTCTTCATGTTCCCCCTGCTCGTGTTAACAAAGAAAAACAACACAAAACCCAAACCAAAACAAACAAACAACAACAACAAAAACCACATAAAAAAACCCCACACCAAAAAACCAAAACAAAAAGCAAAAGAAGCCCAAACCAACCCTGCTGATGGAAGAAGAAAACCTCAACCATTAGCTGCATTAATTATCAGGACAGCAAATTGGTCTGGAGGAAAAAAAAAACCCAAATAGTGTTATGAAGAGGTTAAACCAACAAACAGCAGCTTCAGTTAGGCTCCCAAAACGTTACTGGAGGCCTGGATTTGGGAAATGAAGAGTTCAGCATCTCCAAAGGTTTCTGTGGGAGACCAAGAGGCTGCAAATCCAACTGGGTTTGGACCACTTTACCTGGGTTGGGTTTGTTTGGGTTGGGTTTTTTTGGCTCTGTGCTCTTCCCATGGCAGCTCACTGGAGAAGGTCACAGTGAGTGCATCCTGCTGGTCCCCCCGGGGGCTCCTGCAGAGCGAAGCTCTCACTCGGTTCCTGTCCTCAGCAGCGTTTGCCTGTGGTGGGGAATTATCCTCAGTGCTTAACTGGGAACACTGCAGTGGTTGTGGTGCAGTTATTGAGCTCCCCTTCCGCAGACACCCCTGGGAGCTGCAGAGCAGGAGCTGAGCTCTGTCAGCTGCTGGGGACTGGTGGCACAGCCTGGGAGGGTGGATTTGTGCCTTCGTGGAGAGGAGACCTGAGGCTGCTGGAGCCCTGGGGCAGGCTGCCCAGGGAGGCTGCGGAGCCTCCTTCTCAGGAGGAGGTGCAGTGATGTGCCCGAAGAGACTTCTCCCCCTGCCAGCACAACTTGTCTGTGCCAGCTGCTCTGGGCTTTCTCCTCACTCTCAGGGATTCGATTCCTTCTTCCTGGGCTTCTCCACCGGCAGCCCTGCAGTCCCTCTCCTGTTCTGCCCTCCTCAGCCTCTGGAGCCCTGCCAGCCCCCCTGCTGCTCCCACCCTCCTTTCTCAGGTTGTGTCCTCCTCACTGCAGGCCTTTATTTCATCTGCCAGCATCTAAAACTCCTTCTGCCTTGGTCTCTTCTTCCTCCCTCCTTCCCTCTCTTGTGCATTCCACTTCCCAGGTTCATCTACTGCTCCTTCCCCTGCCATTTCCGCGGGCCCGGGGGTGAACATTGATCAGAGCCATCTCAGCCCCAGCTCCCTCTGCTCCCAAGGAGCCAATGAAAATGTCACCCATGAGACAATCACCATCTTGCTCACCTCCCTTAATTGCTCTCAAAGTACACAGCCAGGCTGCAGAGCCTCTTTGAAAGGCAGGTTCTGGCCTTCGGCACATTATTGACAGGCTCTTGATAGGCTCTTTTGTTGGGGAGCAATTTTGTCCTTTTTGCTGGACAATTTTGGGGTTGTATTTTATATATATATATATAATTTTATTTTTTTTTTCAGAGACAGCCCTTTCAGAGAGAGTAGGTTTTAAAAATAGAGCTGAGCTTTGGCTGAGCAGGCAGCCAGGAAGGGGCATCCATGGGATGAGGGATGGGAGCTGCATCTCAGGTGAGAGGAGCTGCCAGCAGCTTTCATGCAAGGCTCCCTGCAAGCTGCGGTGAGTGAGAGCTTCCTCATGCTTGCTTTGTTTTCATTCCTTTCCCCTTCCTAGACCTGGTAATTAGATGTTTACTCGCAGTGTGTTACTAAACCACTCCAATGTCCTCTGTGTTGCAGTTTGTGGCCTGTGGTAAAGGAGCAAGAGAAAGTTGTGGCTCCGGCGGCGCAGCAGCACCTCCGCAGCAGCAGCAGCACCTCCGTCTCTCCCGGGGGGAATTCTTTTGTTTGCTTCATGCCTGCTGATTGAAATGGGCTGAGATTTCCCCAGCCCAGCAGCCTCAAGAGCCGCACAGGGCTGGGGCAGTCGCGGGAGTGCCTGCTGAAAGGGAGCGTCGAGAGCAGCACAAAGCAGCTTTGCTCTCCCGTCGCTGTCGTGGGCAGGGATCCTCCACCAGCGGCTGGCAGCTTGGCACACGGAGCCAGAGCAATTCTCACCTCAGCCCCCTGATTGCTCTGGCAGGCTTTAAAGCCACCTACAGGTTTATTTTAAGGTGCCCCCCAAGTAAACTGGGGGTCCCAAGGGTGGGAGCTGCTGCCTGAAGAGCTCAGGTTAACCCTAGGGAAGCCTCCACACATAGAGCCCAGCCCAGCTCTGCTCTGTCCAAAGGAGACTTCCAACACCACCCCGAGCAAAACCTCCACCTCTGTGCAACAACTCCCCCCCAGATCCTGGCTGAAATGAAATTCTTTCCTCTCTGAAACAATGTCCCTTGGAAGGATTTGGCTGTTAATGAACCCCGGCTGAGCTGCTGCGTTTGGGAGCCATCGGTGTGCATTTTAACGAGGAGCTCTCTCGGTCTGGGTGTGCAGCAACACAGCAGCCCCATTATGGGAGTCTGTTCAGCATTGTAAGTCCTGCATTAGGCTCTGCCTGTAGGAACCCAGGGATGCTCCACTGAGACTGCCTGGAGGAAATCAGCTCCCCCAGCCCTCCTGGCTGTCCCTAACCAAGTGCTCCACTCGCATCTATTCCAGGAACCAGCTCTGGAGATGATGAAGTTTGGGCTCTGATGTTCACTAGGAGCAAGGGGAGGGGAAGTGCTGTTTGATTAGAGATGGCAAACGAAAATGCAAAAGGTTTTGGTGTTCAAAGACATCTCCAGCCTGCTGCAGTTTGGTTGTTGAACCCAGGAAGGGACTGGAAGCTTTTGTGCTGTTGTTTGCTCTGAGTCAGCTCAGCCCAGGCACAAGCAATACTCAAAAAAACATCACCCAGCTCAGAACTCTGCACGGTGAAGATGATGCATCCCAGCACTTCATAAGAGCATGAAGGCTGGAGAAGCCCTCTAAGATTCTTCATAGAAGCATGAAGGTTGGAGAAGCTCTCTGAGATCAGCAAGCCCAACCTTCTACCCAGCACCTCCATGGCCACTCAGGTATGTCCCAAAGAGCCACATCTCCTCTTTTCCTGAAGGCCTCCAGGGATGGTGACTCCACCACCTCCCCTGGCAACCCCTTCCAATGCCTTCACAGGCTCACAGGATGCCAGGGGCTGGAAGGGACCCAAAGAGCTCATCCAGTCCAACCCCTGCCAGAGCAGGACCAGACAATGCAGCTCAGGGCACACAGAACACATCCAGACAGGCCTGGGAAGGCTCCAGAGAAGGAGACTCCACAACCTCTCTGGGCAGCCTGTGCCAGGGCTCTGGGACCCTTCCAGGCAAGAAGTTCTTGTGTTGAGCTGGACCCTCCTGTGCTGCAGCTTCCATCCATTGCTGCTTGTCCTGTCTCACCTCCTTCCCACCACAGAAGCCTCTTGCCTGTGCCACATCCCCTTAAAGACCTATGTTGAGTGTCTATGTGGGAGCAGAGCAGATCTGCACAGTTCACATCAGCACAGATCACACAGACTGGAGCTCATCCTGTCCAAACTCAGGCAAAGGAATTCTTTCAACCCCATTCTGTCACCAAGAGGCCAGCAGGATCACAGAATGGTAGGGGTTGGGAGGGACCTCCAGAGATCATTGCCTCCAACCCCCTGCCAAAGCAGGTCACACAGGAAAGCATCCAGGTGGGTACTGAAAGTCTCCAGAGCAGGAGACTCCACAACCTCCCTGGGCAGTCTGCTCCAGGCTCCAGCAGCCTCACACCAAAGAAGTTTCTCCTCATGTTGAGATGGAACCTGCTGGGCTCCAGCTTGCACCTGCTGTTCCTTGTCCTCTCACTGGGCACCACCAAACAGAGCCTGGCACCTCCATCCTGGCACCCACCCCTCAGGTATTCATAGACATTGCTCAGGTCCCCTCTCAGCTTTCTCCTTTCAAGACTACACAGCCCCAGGTCTTTCCTCATAGGAGAGCTCTTCAAACCCCTTAATCACCCTTGGAGCCTCCACTGGACTCTCTCCAGCAGGTCTCTGTCTCCCTTCAATTGAGGGAGCCCCAAACTGGACACCATATTGCAGGTGTGGTCCCAGCAGGGCAGGGCAGAGGGGGAGGAGAACCTCCCTGGCCCTGCTGGCCACACTTTTCTCCACGCAGCCCTCTGAAGAGTCCTGAAGAAGACCAAAGTTGCCTGCTGGACACAAATCATCAACTCACTTATCTACACAAGCTGTGACCTCACTCATTGGCTTCTGTAGTTCTGCCTACCTGTGCTGGGCAAAACCTGCACATCCCTCCGTGGCCAAAACCTCCTTCAGCAGCAGGCAGCCAGGGCTGTGCTGGAAGCAAATGTTGGCTGAATTAGATGGAGCAGCTTAGAAAGATGATAAAAGATAAGCCAGGAGAAAATAAGATGATAAATAGGCCTGGCAAGGCAGATGGATAATCTTCCTCTCAGGCTAAACATGACAAGATAATAACCTTTTGCTTTTCTCTAGTTCCATTTGCTCCTGGATCTCCACAGCTTTGTGACTCTCACTTCATTTGGTCCTCTGGTGGCCTGGGATTTGGGTATCACAATGTCCTCTGATGAGTTGAGCCTGGCCTCTGCAGCCTGGAGAAGGCTTCCAGGAGACCTTGGAGTGGCCTTGCAGGATCTGAAGGGGGCTCCAGGAGGGCTGGGGAGGGACTATTGACAAGGGCTTGGAATGCCAGGAGGAGGAGGAATGGGTTTGAAGTGGCAGAGGAGAGATTGAAAGTGGGTGGTAGGAGGAAGTTGTTTGCAGTGAGGGTGGTGAGAGACTGGCACAGGGTGAGGGGGGTGAGACACTGGCACAGGTTCCCCAGGGAGGTGCTCAAGGCCAGGGTGGATGAGGCCTTGAGTGACCTGTACTAGTGGGAGGTGTCCCTGCCTATGGCAGGGGGTTGGAACTAGATGAGCGTTGAGGTCCCTTCCAACCTCACCATTCTATGATTCTATGATTTTATAGATATATACACAGAAAAAAAAGGGGCTCTGAGGTGCCTCACTTAGGGATGGGTTGAAGCTTTCAGATGAGGATTGCAAAAATCAGCCTGGTTGGTTGGTTGAGTCTTCAGCTCTTGCTGTGCCTTGGGCAGTACTGGAGCCAAGCTGGGACAAGCAGAGAGCTGCAGCCACCAACTCACCACTGCCAGGCCAGAGCAGGACAGGGTCTTGCTCTCTCCCTCAGAGTGTGGCCCTGCTTCTGTCAGCAGCTGGGGACAGTGGCTGCTGCCAGAGCCAGGCAGTGCTCAGGGCTGGGGGCTGCAGGGGACAGCAGAGCTCTCCTGCTCCTTATCCTGCTGGGATCTGAGAGCCTTGGCTGCACCTGCCCAGGGGATCAGCTAACTCCTGTCCCTGGGCTCTCACAGAGTGGCTGATGGCTGAGCAAAGCTAAACAGCCTGGGTGAGCAGCTGACAGCCCATTAAACATTCAGCACTGTGACTTTCTGACCTCTGAGGGGGCTTTATAGATGGCACCGTGCCCAGTTGGCCAAGGAGGCCACCAGCATCCTGCCCTTTGCCAGCAGGAGTGTGGCCAGCAGGAGCAGGGCAGGGATAGTCCCCCTGGACTCAGCACTGCTGAGGCCACAGCTGGAGTGCTGGGTTCAGTTTTGGGTCTCTCACTGCAAGAAGGACATTGAGGGCTGGAGCAGGTCCAGAGAAGGACAACAAAGCTGGGGAAGGGTCTGGAGAGCAGGGCTGGGGAGGGGCAGCTGAGGGAGCTGGGGGTGTGCAGCCTGGAGCAGAGGAGGCTGAGGGCAGAGCTCATTGCTCTCTGCAGCTCCCTGGGAGCAGGCTGGAGGGAGGTGAGAGTTGTTCTCTTCTCCCTATTAACAAGTGGTAGAAGGAGAGGACATGGCCTGAAATTGTGCCAGGGGAGGTTTGGGTTGGAGATCAGGAACAATTTCTTTGCTGCAAGAGTGGTCAGGGACTGGCACAGGCTGCCCAGGGAGGTGGTGGAGTGCCCATCCCCAGAGGTGCTTAAGAAATGTGTGCCCATGGCAGCTGGGGCAGGGTTTGGTGGCCGTGGCAGGGTTGGGTTGGCAGTTGATGGTCTCAGGGAGCTTCTCCAGCCCAAACAGTTCTCTGATTCTGTAACTGTCCTTTGCTCCCCTTGCCCAGGAGAAATTCCTCTTGCTGCTGCCAGGTTCAGTGCAAGGTCTGAGCCTGCAACCTGCAAAGCTCTGAGTCCTCCTCTGGAACCTTTGGCTCCCAGACTGTGCCCTCCTGACCGAGCAGGAGGGACAGGGAAAGTTTCCTGCTGCTTTCTGCCATCGATTTTTCCATGCACCTTCAACTGGCAACTCAGAGCAACAGAATATTTGATTAGAAAGAGTCTCAGACCACAACATGAATAATTCTGTGAGCTTAACTGGAGAGGTTTGCTGCTGCTCCTCTCCCTGGGAGCTGTGCAGTTGTCTCCCTCCTCTTAAGAGAAACTCTCCTTTTGATGCAGAGTGCAGCACCAGCAGGTCAGCAGGTCCTGCCTCTTGCTCCTGGGTCCTGCCTCTTGCTCCTGGTTTGGGGGGGTTTGAGCCTGTGCAGCTTTCATTTGGGCTGGAATCTTGTAGGAGCTCTGCCCTCAGCCTGCTCTGCTCCAGGCTGCACACCCCCAGCTCCCTCAGCTGCTCCTCCCCAGTCCTGCTCTCCAGACCCTTCCCCAGCTTGGTTGCCCTTCTCCAGATCTCCTCCAGCCCCTCAATGTCCTCCTTGCAGCAAGGAGCCCAAAACTGAACCCAGCACTCCAGGTGTGGCCTCAGCAGTGCTGAGGCCAGGGGCACAATCCCTCAGTCAGCTCTGTTGGGCACCTGAGAACATCAAATGCTTTGGAAAAATCACCCAGGGCTGCTCTGTCTCTGAACACGACTTGGGAAGACCTCCAGCAACACAGGATAAAAAGAAGATCTTGGTGTAACATGGTGGAAACTCCTTAATCCTCAGTTCAGCCAAGTGCTTAACTCCAGGCATGTGTTTTGAGTCCTGGGGGAGTTGAGTGCTGAGGTTCCTGCAAGTGCAGCTGCATTCTCCTGAAGTGGGGCCTGAGTCTGGCAATGTTTCTGTAGCTTTGGTTAATGAAAGTAGAATTCTCAATTAAAAATGAAACAAAAGGCAAAATCCTGCCCCAAAGGGAGGGAACAAATCCTCCTGTCCTGAAGTGCAAAGCTGAGAAGGGCACACAAGGCTTTGGTGGCTGTGGCATGGCCATGCAGTCCCATGTGGAGCCCCAGAGTGCCCCTTGCCTGCTCTTTGCCCTTCAGCAAAGTGCTCCTGCCCTCAGCTGGCACAGCCAGCAGCAAAGCCTGGCTTGGCAGCACTGCTTGGAGCCTCCCCTTACAGCCTGCTGAAGACAAAGCCTTGCATGGGCCCTTGGCTGCACTGCTGCAGCAGGCAGAGTACAGCTCCAGACTCCACACAGCTTGCACAGCAGGAAGGNCCCCCCAGCTCCCTCAGCCTGTGCTCAAGGCAGAGCTGCTCCAGCCCTGGGGCCATGGTGTTAGGTTATGGCTAGGGTGGAACTTGCCAGGCCATGGTTGGAGTTGATCACCTCCAGGTCTTTCCCAAGCATTGACTCTGTGTCAGTTCCTCCTAACCTCAGCGAGTGCTGAAGCCTCCAGACTTGGGCAGCCTTGGGATGCTCAGACACAAGTATCAGCACTGAAGATTTCATTAACTGTCCCTTAGCTCTTTTTATTTTCCTTTCTCTTTTTCTTATTCCATCTCTTGAATTGAGAACATCTCCTTGGGTTCCTGTGCCAGCAACTCTTTACCCCAGGGCATTTACGAGGTGATTGCAGCATCTAAAGGCAGCTCACTTAAATAGAATATCCTAACAGATTTGGGAGCCCACTCCACTCATTTTCCAGGTGAGCTCCAGGCTGGTTTGCTCCACAGCTCCCAGCAGGACACTAAGGTTGGTTCAGTTTTAAGGAGGTGCTAAATGGTGACACACTTGGAGGCCACACAAGGAGCACAGCAGCCTCCAGGGGAGGCCTCTTCTATCACCTACACTTCACTTCTATCACCTACACTTTTGTCACCTACTCCTTGTCTCTTCCGTGCTTTGGGTCCTTTGCAGGACCTGGGGGTGGCTCCGTGGGAGGTTTGTTTCTTTTGCTTTCCTGGTAACAGGTTGCTCTGGAGGGGTTGATGCCTCGATGCAGACAACTGCCTTGGGCTCGGCCAGCAGAGGAGCCAAAAGCTTTGCTTGGAATTCTTCCTTGAGGTCCCTTTCTGGCCCTGATTCACACCTAAGCCCTGCTGAAGTGTTTGCTCAGCTGGCAGGGGGATGCTGGTGGGCTCCTGGCCGGGCTACAGCCCTCAGCTCCTGCTGCCCACTGGGGAGCGTGGGCTGAGGCAGGAGTGTGCTGGCGTCGCAGTGCGGTGCTGGACCACCGCGGGCAGGGCCAGCCACAGCCACAGCCCTGCAGCCGTGCACAGGAGCCCAGCTGGAAAATGGAGGTGCCTGGAGCAGGCAGGGTGCCTTGCTCTGTGTGCCAAGGTGCCCGGGGTGGAACAAATCCCTACCAAGGAGAGGAGAAGCTGCCCGCGGGTATCCCAGCTCAGAGGCCTCCTACATCCTCTCTCTTTTTCCTGCCGAGATTCCCCAGCACCTCCCAGCTCCTCGCAGCCCCAGCCCCGACCAGGTGCCTGATTGCAGTGGCAAAGCAGCTCGGGACTGGGGCGGCAGCAGTGCACAGGCAAATATTTGTGCAAGGCACACAGAGCCCAGCGGCTGGAACAGGCTGTCTGGTGCTGCAGGAGAGGGGGAAGGAGGAGGAGGAGGAGGAGAGGGGAAGGAGGAGGAGAGGGGAAGGAGGAGGAGAGGGGAAGGAGGAGGAGAGGGGAAGGAGGAGGAGAGGGGAAGGAGGAGGAGAGGGGAAGGAGGAGGAGAGGGGAAGGAGGAGGAGAGGGGAAGGAGGAGGAGAGGGGAAGGAGGGTCTTGCCTTCAGCGAACTGGAATAACAAACCTCACCTAATTCATGTTTAATTCAAGCAAAAACTCCTCAGGGTCTCCCTCCAGCAGGTGAGGTGAGACCCTCCTGCCAGCCTCATTTCCAGCTGCTGCATTTCACTAAATAAGGCTCAGGAGTTAAACTGAATCCAGTTGAGGTCTTACCCTGAATCTGTTTTTCAGAGCCCTCTGAGTCCATGCATTTTGCTAAATAAGGGCCAGGAGTTAAACTGAGTCAAGCTGGGGTCCTAACCCCAAATCCCCTGTTCTTCAGAGCCCTCTGGGTCAGGGTTGCTCAGACAAGAGGATTTTCTCCTACGAGATGCATTTGCCTTGGGCTGGACAGAAACTGCCAGTGGACAAAAAACCAAAAACCCCAAACCCACAAAGAGGTGACCAAATACACCCTAAAAAACCTGAACTGTGGCCTGGGTTAAGCAACACAACTCTGCATGATAGAGAATGGAGTTAGCTGTGGGCATGTGAGGTCCTCAGCCCTAATATTTCTGGTATCAGATCTGAAACCTGATTAGGCACTTGCCCAGAGTGCAGCAAACTGCCAGGAGAGAGCTTTGCTGCAAGGTCACCTCCTGGCTCCTTCTGGAGTTCTTTGCGCTCCTGTTAGGGCAGGAGCTGGAGAGGAGAGATCCTTGCCCTTGTTTTGCTGCTGGGCTTGAAGGCAAAAGGACTTTTGAGTGGTGGTGGAAGGAAGAAGGCACCACAAAGGCTGAACCTGAGCTTTGTGCTGCACTGGAGGAAAGTCCTGATCAGAGTCACAGTGCAGCCCCAGAACTGAGGGGCGATGGTAGAGGAGTTACAGGTAGCTGAGAGGAAGAGATCTCTTCCAACCCCACAGATCTCTCCCAACCCCACAGATCTCCCCACTCCAACTCCAGAGATCTCCCCACTCCAACCCTAGAGATCTCTCCATCTCAATCTCAGAGATCTCCCTACCTCAACTCCAGAGATCTCCCCACCCCAACTCCAGAGATCTCCCCACCCCAGTCCCAGTACTCTCTCCCTTCCCACCCCACAGGGAAGCATTCCCAGCACTGCTCTGCTCACTCTAGAGCTGTGCTGCCTCAGGATATAATTCAGTGGTCACAGGATCTGGGTTATGGTTGGATTTGATTCTCTCCCAGCTCTTTTCCAACCTCAGTGGTTCTGTGAAGGTTGTGACATGCAAAGCCTCGAGGGAGACTGCAATTCTCTTTTTTACTGTTTTCCCTTCCCTCTCCCCCACCCCGAACATTCCCTTCTAAACCAGCAAAAGGGAATTTCCTTTAACTGGAGAGCAGCTTCCCCCCTCTGCCTCCCTCTGCCCAATGCTCCTTCAGAACAATATTGCTGTGGAATCATCGAATGGTTCAGGTTGGGAAGGATCCTAAAGATCATCTCCATCCCAACCCCCCCTCCATGGTGTGAAGAGAGAGATGAGAGTCAGAGCCTGGGATTGTGTCACCTCCTTGAGCTTCCCTTGAGCAAAGGCTTTAGAGCTGTGTTTGGCAGAGCTGGGAGAGGATTTTCAGGGGATAGGATTCATCTAGTCCCAGCCTCCAAAAATGGAGATAAAGCAAACAGGCAGTGGCTGCAGCTGACAACAGGGCTGGGGAAGGCTTTTCCTGCAGGGTGCTCACTTTGCTGTTTGTGCTTTGGGTTTTTTAAATTACTTTTTATTTTATCCTTTTTTTCCCCCATTCTATCCTTCTTTTTTTCCCATTTTATCCTTTTTTTCCATTTTATCCTTTCCCCCCATTTTATCCTTTTATTTTTTACATTTTATCCTTTCATTTTTCATTTTATCCCTTTTTTCCCATTTTATCCTTTTATTTTTTCATTTTATCCTTTTATTTTTCATTTTATCCCTTTTTTCCCATTTCATCCTTTTATTTTTTCATTTTATCCTTTTTTCCATTTTATCCTTTTCATTTTTATCCTTTTATTTTTTCATTTTAGCCTTTTCCCCCACATTTTATCCTTTTATTTTTTCATTTTATCCTTTTTTTCCCCCCATTTTATCATTTTTTCCCCCATTTTATCCTTTTTTTCCCCATTTTATCCTTTTTTCCCCATTTTATCCTTTCCCCCCCCCATTTTATCCTTTTCCTTTCTTTTTATCCTTTCTTTTTCTTTTTAAATCTTCTAAATTACATCCCTGCTTTAATAACCTAAGCAGGACAAAGAACCATTTTATTTCAGCTTGTTCCCATTCCTCAGCCAAAGCAGAATTAAAGACTTTTGTTGCTTTAATTTTGTCAAAACTCAAATGGAAAAAACTTTGTTTCATTTGATCTCAGTTTTTTTGTTGTTGTTTTGTTTTGTTTTGGGTGGGGGGGAGGAAGGGGGAGGGTTAAGGATTTTGTGAGCAAATCCACTCTGCCACAGCCACTGAGCACTTAAATATTGCAGACTCTGCTGATGGAGCCTCAAAGTACCACTGAAGCAAGACAAATGTTGAGTACTCAGAATAAATTATTGAGGAAAAAACCTTTTTGAATCAGTGTTCATTAAGAGCTGACTCCCAGCAGCAGCAGGGGCAAATATTCTCCTTCTACCCTGAACTAGAGGGTTTTAAGAACAACTTTAGGCATGAGCTACCAGACCACCAGGTGTTCACAGCCACCCACTCGAGTTTTCCAGCACAGGGCTTTGGTGTGGGGGCAGAT
Organism: Ramphastos sulfuratus; assembly: GCA_013399055.1. Classification (NCBI taxonomy): domain Eukaryota; kingdom Metazoa; phylum Chordata; class Aves; order Piciformes; family Ramphastidae; genus Ramphastos; species Ramphastos sulfuratus. The sequence continues at coordinate 11,450 of WBNM01033120.1, read as the reverse complement.
GGGCAGTGTGGATCCTGTTCAGATCCACTCGTTCTTGGCTTCCTCCATGACTTCAGCCCTGGCCCTGCCCCAGGCCCCAAGCTGGGGTTGAAGCTTTCCCAGGGCTGCTGAGGAAGCACAGCTCCATCCAGCCCCAGCTCCCTTCCCACCCCACTCCAACCCTGACTCTTGGCCAGATCCCAACTTCCCCAGTCACAGCCTCCCCAGTGCCCTTCTCGGTGCAGCTCAGTGACCTCCCAGGCTGCTGTGGACCATGGATCACATCTGGACCATGGAACAAGTGGGCACTCCTGCCCCCACGCTGGGCACTGGACAGGTGCCCGGGGCTGTGCCTGCTCCCCTTCCTTCCTTCTCCTCCTCCTCTTGCCACTGTCCCCTCCAGGACTGGACTCACCCTGGCCCTGTCTGTACCCGGTGAGCAGTTTAGCAACAGGCTCTGGGAGGGGGACCAAGGAGAGGTCCCCCAGGGAGAATCCTGCCCCAGCCTTCTGGGCCTGGAGCTGGTACCCAGTGCCAGTGCCTGGTTCCAGTGCCAGTCTCAATGCTGGTGTCTAGTGCCTGGTGCCAGTTCTAGTGCTGGTATCTGGTGCCTGATACACAGTACCCAGTGCCAGTGCCTGGTGCCCAGTGCTTCGTACCCAGTGCCAGTCCCTGCTGCTCAGTGCCCAGTGCTGGTTTCCAATGCTGGATCCCAGTGCCGGGTGCCTGGTACCTGCTGCTCTATGCCAGTGCCTGGTGCTCGTACCTGGTGCCCAGTGCCCAGTGCCAGCTGGCAGTGCTCCGTGCTAGTGCCCAAAGCCCCGTTCCCGGTGTTGGAGGCCGGTGCCAGTGTTGGTTCCCAGTGCGCGGTTCCCGGTACCTGCCACTCCGTACGGGTACTCAGTGCCCAGTTCCTGGTAGCTGCCACTCCGTACGGGGGTACCCAGTGCCCGGTACCTGCCACTCCGTACGGGGGTACCCAGTGCCCGGTTCCCGGTACCTGCCACTCCGTACGGGGGTACCCAGTGCCCGGTACCTGCCACTCCGTACGGGGTACCCAGTGCCCGGTTCGCTCCCGGCCCCGGCGCTCGGGCGCTGTCCGCGGTGCTGATCCGCGCTCCGCACCCAGCCCAGCCCAGCCCAGCCCAGCTCAGCCCAGCTCAG
>WBNM01033120.1:0-10274 GCA_013399055.1 Ramphastos sulfuratus | reverse complement strand
GGGGGGGCGGCGGGAGGAGCGCCCGGGCGGGGACTCTCGGCCGTGGCCAACGGGAGGCGGCTGCTGCTCGCCCGTGCCGCGGCTACACCGATGACATCATGGAGAGCTGCCTGCGCCGCGGCCCCAGCTCCTCCCGTGCCCAGGCGGGCGGCAGCAGGGCTGGCAGAGAGCAACAAGTCTGGGCACGGGCGAGAGGCGCCAGCAGCCCTTGGAAATGGGGCGGGGGGAAAGGAGTGCGAAGGAGCTGTCCCCATGCGGGTGGGACAGGGGAGCCAGCGGCACTCCTCCTGCGCTCCGGCCCCAGCAGGGACCTGCGGGATCTGCCTGCTGGCTCTGAGGTGCTCAGCGCCTCCCAGGACCCAAGCCTGCCCAGCCTGCCAGCTCCACCCCACCACAGTGTCCCTCAGTGCACGACGCCTGTAGCCTCTGGCTCCCCATCCCGAGGGATGAGCTGAATTTCACCCTAAACACCCTTTACAATCCTGGGTTTGGAGCTTACACAAAACTCCAGCCCAGCTTCAGCCCTCCTCTTCTTCCCAGGGACTCTGAGCTGACTTGCAGAGCAGACCTGAGTGTCTGGCATCACTTTGGCTCTCTCATATTCCCAGAGCAAGGAGGTCAGACACAGCTATTCCCTGAAGCATGCCAGAGAACAAATCACTCTCCAGTGCAAACAGATTTCTTTCCTAACCCTGGCACCCAGGGGCACACATCTCTCCGTGGCTTTGGCTGGAGGGTGCCAGCTGGGATGGATTTGTGTTGCACCTCTTGGCTTGCAAACACACCAGTTGCAGACACCAATTCCTCAAGCCTGCCCTAGGTGGTCAGAGGGTCGAGGTAAAGCTTTGTCTCCTGGCCCATGCACAGCACTTGCTAGCACATGGTACCAAAGGAAGAGTAATGAGTGGAACATTAATTAACTAGAAATCAGAATGGTCCAGAGTTAAAGGCTTGGTCTAGATCACACTCGAGGTCTGTGTTCAGGTCTGGTTTGAGGAAGCTGCTGCCTGCTGTGAGCAGATCTCCTGCAGGTAAGCAGTGAGCTCTCATGCTCTGGATCTCCAAGCAGAGGAGATGAAAGGAGCCCATGGTCATGGATTCATAGAATGCTTTGGGTTAGAAGGAATCTCAAAGCTCATCCAGTTCCAACCTCCCTGCCATGCTCAGGGACACCTCTCACTAGCCCAGGTTGCTCAAGACCTCATCCAGCCTGACCTCGAAGACCTCCAGAACCATCCACAACCTCATTGGGCAACCTGTTTCAGTGTCCCCCCACCCTCACTGTAAATTTTCAGTGGCACTGGATGTTACCAAAGTGACACCATCAGCAGGATGAAGCCAGGGGCTCTGTTCCCACCCCTGGTTTATTTTCTGGTCTTCTCTGCCATGGTGGATTTGGGGCCAAGTCCTTAGATTGGGTTAGCTGAGCCCAGAATCTGGCTGGCACTGCGACATTTCTGCTGTGGCTGAAGATAGAAGCTGGCTTTGAGCAGAATGTGCCAGCATGAATCAGTGAAGACCCTGAGAGCCTCAAACACTGATCTCTTGAAGGAGNGGGGTACCCAGTGCCCGGTACCTGTCACTCCGTACGGGGTACCCAGTGCCCGGTTCGCTCCCGGCCCCGGCGCTCGGGCGCTGTCCGCGGTGCTGATCCGCGCTCCGCACCCAGCCCAGCCCAGCCCAGCCCAGCCCAGCCCAGCTCAGCCCAGCTCCGCTCAACTCCTTCCCCTCTGCCCAGCTGCCCCCAGGGCAGGGACCGGGGGAGGCCGAGCCCTTCCCCTGGGCTCTCCGCGGTGCCCCCCAGAACCCTGCCCGAGGTCCCTCTGCCCCTCCCGGAGCTGAGGCGGTGGCACCGGCTCCACAGGTGCCTTCCCCCGGGTCGTAGCACCCCCGTGCAGGAGCTCACCTGTGCTCGGGTCACCCTTGCGAGCAGAGGGGCTGGGAAAGCTGCCCTGCCTCTGCCTCGGGGCTTTTATCAGCCGTGGCGGGGGGCGGGGGGGGCGGCGGGAGGAGCGCCCGGGCGGGGACTCTCGGCCGTGGCCAACGNCAGCCCTCCTCTTCTTCCCAGGGACTCTGAGCTGACTTGCAGAGCAGACCTGAGTGTCTGGCATCACTTTGGCTCTCTCATATTCCCAGAGCAAGGAGGTCAGACACAGCTATTCCCTGAAGCATGCCAGAGAACAAATCACTCTCCAGTGCAAACAGATTTCTTTCCTAACCCTGGCACCCAGGGGCACACATCTCTCCGTGGCTTTGGCTGGAGGGTGCCAGCTGGGATGGATTTGTGTTGCACCTCTTGGCTTGCAAACACACCAGTTGCAGACACCAATTCCTCAAGCCTGCCCTAGGTGGTCAGAGGGTCGAGGTAAAGCTTTGTCTCCTGGCCCATGCACAGCACTTGCTAGCACATGGTACCAAAGGAAGAGTAATGAGTGGAACATTAATTAACTAGAAATCAGAATGGTCCAGAGTTAAAGGCTTGGTCTAGATCACACTCGAGGTCTGTGTTCAGGTCTGGTTTGAGGAAGCTGCTGCCTGCTGTGAGCAGATCTCCTGCAGGTAAGCAGTGAGCTCTCATGCTCTGGATCTCCAAGCAGAGGAGATGAAAGGAGCCCATGGTCATGGATTCATAGAATGCTTTGGGTTAGAAGGAACCTCAAAGCTCATCCAGTTCCAACCTCCCTGCCATGCTCAGGGACACCTCTCACTAGCCCAGGTTGCTCAAGACCTCATCCAGCCTGACCTCGAAGACCTCCAGAACCATCCACAACCTCATTGGGCAACCTGTTTCAGTGTCCCCCCACCCTCACTGTAAATTTTCAGTGGCACTGGATGTTACCAAAGTGACACCATCAGCAGGATGAAGCCAGGGGCTCTGTTCCCAACCCTGGTTTATTTTCTGGTCTTCTCTGCCATGGTGGATTTGGGGCCAAGTCCTTAGGTTGGGTTAGCTGAGCCCAGAATCTGGCTGGCACTGCGACATTTCTGCTGTGGCTGAAGATAGAAGCTGGCTTTGAGCAGAATGTGCCAGCATGAATCAGTGAAGACCCTGAGAGCCTCAAACACTGATCTCTTGAAGGAGGAGATGGAGAGCGAGCAGTACCCGATGGCCTTGCACTGCATTAGTCACAGCAGGAAGAATGCAGCCTGGTGTTTGGGTAAAGGATGTTACAGCCTTGCTAGTGCCTGGCCTTGATCGTGTGGCTGTGAGAGCCTTTCACTCAGGAGCTGAACCTCAAAGCCTTTGCTCTTTGGCTTTGTCCAGGCAAAGCAGGGGTTTGGGGGGAAATGTGAAAAGCAGAGGAGCTGAACCTGTGAACAGCATCTTTGGGGGGATGCTGAGGGGTGTCCAGGATCCCCAGGACACAAACCAGCAGCACAGTGAATCTTGGGGACCTCATTCCCTTAGAAGATGCTGCTAGAAAGGAACCCAGAGTAAGGGACTGCGATCAGAACCAGGTGGATCTCTTCCTCCTTAATTTTCCCTCTACCTCATTTGCTCACCAAGACTCTCCCAGTTTGTTCTCCATTTGTTCTCCATGTGGCAACTGCTTCTATCTCCTGGCCCAGGCTACAGCTACAAAACCATCTTTGATTTTCCTCCAGCTTCTGCCCTTGAGTGTCTGCTCCTAAGTCAAATGGGTGATGGCCTTGGATTCCACCCAGGTTAAACCTTGAGTTTACTTCTTAAGCCTTAAACCTCATTTCTTAAACCCTAAAGCTTATTTCTTAAACCCTCAACTTTTTTCTTAAACCCTCCACCTTATTTCTTAAACCCTAAACCTGATTTCTTAAACCCTAAACCTTATTTCTTAAACCCTCAACTTTATTTCCTAAACCCTAACCCTTATTTCTTAAACTCTAACCCTTATTTCTTAAACCCTAACCCTTATTTCTTAAACCTTAAACCTTATTTCTTAAACCTGAGGTTAAAGGAATGGGCCATGAGGATGATGAAGAGCAGCCCCTCCAGCTGCAGATCTACCTAGAGGAGGCATTTTGCAGTTGTTGACAAGGGATGAGAAGTGTACAGGCACTGCCTGTCCTCCTGACAGCTGCAGCCTCTTTGTTCAGAGGCACCAGGCAGGACCTGGGCTCAGGTCTTCCCTGGGTCATCCAACCAATAATTTTGGCCAGCAGTTTGAGCTGAGACTTCAAAATCTGGATGTTCAAAGGGACTGAGCTGTGACCATGAGGTGTGCCTGTCAAGCCCCAGCCGTTTCAAGCCCGAGCTGCTCATTCAAAGGATGCATTTGGGATGCAGGACGAGACCAGCCCTGGAAGCTCACTGCGTCTGCAGCAGCTTTGTTCTCCCTGGCGTTTCTACCTTGGGAGACTCCCGAGCCTCACTCATTTGCATTCTGGATCCATTTCAGCGGCAGAGGGGATTGGGCAGTTCTTTCTTTTTCTCCCAGAGAAAGTCTGGGATGAACTTAGAAGCCACCAGAGGAAAGGTCAAGGTTTTATTTAATTATTTCAAGTTGTTTTCCACCCCCTACTCAGAGCAGCCCTTTAGGGCTGGGTAATTAGCAAGGAAGTGCAGGGGGGAGCGAGCTGGACTTTGGCCCTGCCTGACCTGATTCATACAACACATCTGATTAATGTACCTGGTCACATGGCAGCTGCCAGCGACTTGTTGCTGGGCATCCAGAGGTTTCCAAGGGAACCGCTCCTGCTCCTGCCGATGCTCCGCAGCCAGCGCGGCGCAGCCAGCGCCAGGGGCCTGACGCCCAGCCCCGGGTGAAAGGGGGAGCGAGAGGTGCCCCGAGAAGCACCCCAAAAGAGAAGGATCCTGCGCCAGGCGGAGCCACAGAGCGGCTCAGACAAAGCCCCGCGGAGCTGCCTCCGCTCAGCCCTTCCCGACCCCCTCCGCCGTGCGCGCAGCCGGAGCTGGCACTGTCCTCTGCCAGCCCACGCCTGCTGCTGCGCTCATGCACGGTGCCAGCTACGCCCCAAAGCCACCTCGCAAACGAGACGGCGGAGCCCTGCGCGCAGCCAGACGCTGCCAGCCCCCGTGCTGCCTCCTCCTCTGGCAGAGGAGCTGCACCACGCCTGCCAGCTCCGCTCCCGAGGTGTGCTTTACAAACTGCCTTTCATCTCCCAGACCTCCGCCGGCCCCGGGAGCGCTTCCCGCCGCCGCGTGTGCGGATCCAGCCCCCCTCTGCCGACTGGCACAGAGCTCCCACGTAGACCTGGCACAGAGCTCCCACGTAGACCGAGCTCATCTTCACCCCCCGGCACACCCCTCCAAACCCCTCTCCCTGCACACACAGCCATAGTGCTGCCTACACACAGCCGTGGTGGCTTCCACATGCCAGCTGCCCTTCCACATGCACACACACAGGGCACTACCCGTGGGCATCTCCCTCCCTGCACACATTTACACGCCGCCTTGGAGCTGGCCCTGGTCGTTTGCACACAGATAGAGGCAGCCTTAGCATACAACCACAGAATGGTAGGGGTTGGAAGAGACCTGTGGAGATCATCCAGTCCAACCCCCTGTCAGAGCAGATTGACCTAGAGCAGGTTGTCCTGGAGCAGGTTGCACAGGAGGGTGTCCAGGTTGGTTTGGAACAACTCCAGAGAGGAAGGCTCCACAACCTCTCTGGGCAGCCTGCTCCAGGCCTCCAGCACCCTCAAGGTGAAGAAGTCCCTTCTCAGTTTAGGTGGAATTTGCTGTGTTCCAGCATGTGCCCATTACCCTCTCCAGCTCTTCTGCCAGCCCCCTTCATGTACATGTGATGTCTCTGGCACCTCTGGCAGGGACTTCTGCTAGCACACATCCCTCCACCTCACTTCCCCCTCCCTGCAGCTGCAGGGGGTGGTTCTGAATGGTCTCACAAGCCCAGCGCCTGTTGTACACATCCACACAGGCCAGCAGCTCTTGGCAGGGAAAATGAAGTCTCTGAACTAGCAACCAGTTGAGTTGGCAAGCAGCAGCTCTGTAGCTGCAGCCCTCCAAAGGCAGCAGCCTGGCTTCCCTCCTTCCCCTCGCTGGTGCAGGGGACGAGCAGGGTGTGTGTATCAGTGCTGTGTGTTCCAGCAGGGATTTCCCAAGCTTGTTAAGGCTGCTCTGGGTTTAGAATCATGGAACTCTTTGGGTTGGAAAAGCTCTCTGAGCTCATCCAGTCCAACCAGCAACCCAGGCCCACCACGGCCACCAAACCACCTCCCTAAGTGCCATGGCCACACCTGCAGGCATGGGCACTCCACCACCTCCCTGGGCAGCCTCTGCCAATCCCTGACCACTCTTGCAGCAAAGAAATTTTTCCTCATCTCCAACCTAACTCTCCCCTGGCACAATTTCAGTTCATCTTCTCTTGTATCACTTGATCCTAGGGAGATGAGACCAACCCCATCTGGCTCCAACCTCCTCTCAGGGAGCTGCAGGGAGCAATGAGTTCTGCCCTCAGCCTCCTCTTCTCCAGGCTGCACACCCCCAGCTCCCTCAGCTGCTCCTCCCCAGCCCTGTTCTCCAGACCCTTCCCCAGCTTTGCTGCCCTTTGCTGGACCCACTCCTCAATGTCCTTCTTGTAGTGAGTGGCACAAAACTGAACCCAGGACTCAAGCTGTGGCCTCAGCAGTGCTGGGTACCGGGGAACAAACCCCCCCTGCTCCTGCTGGCTGCAGTTTGTTACTCATGGGGCAAGTGTCGACTGCAGCCAGGCTGCAGCAGCTGTTAGCACTGTGCTGGGAGAACTTCCATTCAAATCTCACCTACACCTGGTCCTTGGCAGCTGGCAGCCAGCTTCATTCAGCTGATCTTTGTAGAGCCACACGGAGCTATCCCTGCTGACACAATGGTTTGCCTCGCCGAAGGACACCAACACTCAGGGAAGCAGCTCCCAGACACCTTCCAAGCACCTCTTTACCTTCCAAACTCCTCTTCCTTTTCCCCAGGAAGGCAAAGCATCCTGGCTAACTCTCAGGACCAAACTGCTTTCAGGAGATGCTTATCCACTCTCTTTTATCTCACCTCCCAAGCTGGAGCTTGTGCCTGCAAGAACGTGAGCTGGGCAGGGCTGGGCGCAGCAAACTGGATCTGTGCGGGGGGAAAGGAGAGGTTCCACTGCTCTGCTTCCTCTGCCTCTTGCCTTGGTTTTACACCAGATCAGAACATTTGATACAGGAGGTGTACCAGACTGAGCAGAAACGTTTGGACTGAGCTCAAGGGCTTAAGCAAGAGGAGGCAGGTTCGAAACAGCATAAAAGGGAGGTGGAGGCTGCTGCAAGCAGGCAACACAGCTCCACGGAGGGCAGAAAAGGCTCAGGATGAGCAACTGCTGTGTGCCAGCCTGCGTCGGGACTCAGATGCACTCGTGGCAGAGTGAGCTTCTCCCTCACCCCCTTCTAGTTCCACCGTGTGAGCAAGCAGGCCTGGGAAAGGACAAGGGCTCGGGGATGTGTAATGAAGACTCCTAATGAAGTGTCAGCAAAAGGCACAATCAAGGAGCGGCAGAACCTGCTCCTGCCCCCGGGGAGCGCGGGGAAGTCTCTCCCTGCCTCTCTCTGCCTCCTGTCCAACCCCATGTGCATGTGCTTGAACTGGTGCCACTGAGACCATCACAGATATAATGAGCAGAAAGAGGTCACTCAGCCAAACTCGCCCAGCCTCGCCTGAGCCTGCTTTGGTGTCTCCAGGCAGGCTCTCAGCCGCTGCAGCAGTTAAGGGGAGAGCGCTGTGGAAACGAAGCCCTCTGCTAGCCGAGTAAACAAGCAGCTTGAGCGCCGGAGCCGTCGGGGGCTGCTGCAGCTTGTCAGCAGAGGTTAGAGGGAAAATAAACCAAACACAAACAAGCTGAAGAGCAAACAGGAGCACCGGAGGCAATATTTTCACAAGCATTAAACGCAGGACCCGCGTTCCGTTTTCAGAGGGGGTTTAACCCTTGAGAAGGCAGAAATCACATCAGCTGCCAATAAAACCTGGGCTCCTGTGTCCCGTGGGTGGCTCAGCTGCTGCTTCTCTCCAGACAAGAAGTTGGTGCCCTGGCGAAATTGCCAGGCAGGTTGGGACCAAAGCAAGAGAAGAGCTCTTGCACACAGCAGTAATTCAGTTTTGGAGCTCGTTTGCCACAGGATGTTGTGGAGACTGAAAGTGTAAAGGAGGTTCAAAAGGTTTGAGACAAGTTTATGGAGGTTTGGCTTATCTGTGCTGATTGAACTTAGTCTGCATGAAAGACTCAGGCAGTCCTCACCCATTGCTGGAAGCTACAAAACTACAGGTAGGGAAAGGCTGCTGCTTGTCCTCTGCTTGCTGCTTGTCCTCTGCTCACTGCAGGGGCAGGGATGTGTCTGCTGTGGAGCAGCCCAGGTTTAGATCCCTAAGCACACTGCAAATCAGCAGCTTAGGCTTTTGGAAGGAGCTTAAGAATCAATCATTGATCCTTAGTGACCCTCATTGCTTTTATTCTGCTCCACATTAGATGCTGTTGCTCCAAGACCCTGCCAGGATTTATACCTGTGTGGAATTCTTCACAGTGAGGGTGGGGAGACACTGGCACAGGTTGCCCAAGGAGGTTGTGGATGGTCCTGGAGGTCTTCAAGGTCAGACTGGATGAGGCCTTGGGCACCCTGGGCTGGTGGGAGGTGTCCCTGTCCATGGCAGGGGAGCTGGAATTGGATGATCTGGATTGGACTCAATGATCTCAAAGGTCTTTTCCAACCTGGTTAATTCTGTGGTCTTCAAGGTCCCTTCCAAACCATTCTGTGGATCTATGAACTCACCTCATGCAGAGAATGTGGTGAACTCCAAACACTTCATTTAGGGTCATAGAATCAACTAGGCTGGAAGAGAGCTCTAAGCTCACCCAGCCCAACCTATCCCCCAGCCCTACCCAATCACCCAGACCATGGCACTAAGTGCCCCACCCAGGCTTGTTTTGAACACCTCCAGGGATGGGCACTCCACCACCTCCCTGGGCAGCCCATCCCAGTGCCAATCACTCTCTCTGTCAAGAACTTCCTCCTAACATCCAACCTGAACCTGCCCTGGCACAGCTTGAGGCTGTGTCCCCTCCTGTTGCTGGGTGTCTGGGAGTTGGCACTGCCTGACACTGGGAGCTTGACCCTGGGGTTGAATGCAGTGTCCCCACCATGGAAAGACTGCAGCAGGGGGTGATGAGAACAAGGCTTTAGCTGGCAGAGGACAGCCCAAGACAGCCCCTGCCAAGCTGCTTCAAAGCCAGTTCAGAAAATGTGGTCATTGCCCCCCAGAGAGGTTTCCAGCCCCTGCTGCTCCTCATGCTGATCCCAGGGGGAAAGCAACCTGCACATGAGGGAAGCTGTAGGGGCAAATTCTGCTCTCAGATGCAGTAGTGTCAGCATGGAGCATCTCCAGCAGGCTGCCAGCTGCTTCACTGGTGTAGGATTGGGCTGCAATTAGTGCTCAGAGAGGCTGAGTCCTCAGAAACTCCACTGATGTGGGCAGAATGACCCAAAATGGATACCAATCCTGAACTGCCAGAGCCAAGTGGCACTGAAATGGGCATTGAGCAGCTGAGGCAGGGAGCAGCCAGCACTGGCTGGGTGGTGTTGGTGTGTTTCAGTGGTCAGTGATGCTTCCAGAAGGTGTCTCCTCCAATACACAAGCTCCAAAGTCCTCTGAGTGTTCTCTGTGGGTGTCTGTGTGAGTTCCTCTTGCTGGAGCTCCTACAGACCATGTTGAGCCAAACCACACCATGGCTGTTCTGCCTTTGTTCATGTCAGAGGGGGGGACCTCATTTCTGCTTCTCACTGCTCAGAGGGGCTGAGCAGAAAGCTGGGGACAGAGCTTTTATCAGAGCCTGTGGTGACAGGACAAGGAGTGATGGTTTGGAACTAGAAGAGGGAGATTCAGACTGGAGAGAAGGGAGAAATGTTTGACTGAGGGTGGTGAGATCCTGGCTGAGGTTGCCCAGATTGGGGGTCAAAGACTCATCCCTGGAAACACTTCAGGTCAGGTTGTTTGGGGCTCTGAGCAACCTGCTCTGGTTGCAATGTCCCTGCTGACCTTTAAAGGTCTCTTCCAACCCAAAATATTCTATGATGCTCTGATTCTGTGATGCTCTGAGGCTATGATGCTGTGATTCTCTGGCTCTCTGATGCTCTAATTCTATGATGCTGTGATCCTGTGATGCTCTGATTCTATGATTCCCTGATTCTGTGCTGCTCTGACTCTCTGGTGCTGTAATTCTCTGGTTCTGTGATTCCCTGATCCTGTGATGCTCTGATTCTGTGCTGCTCTGACTCTCTGGTGCTGTAATTCCCTGATTTTGTGATTCCCTGATCCTGTGATG
>WBNM01033119.1:43353-62404 GCA_013399055.1 Ramphastos sulfuratus | reverse complement strand
CTCTGCCCATCTGTCCAGGCAGCAGAGGCACTGTTTGGCTTGGCCTTCATTAAAAGCAGGTCCAACTTGGAACCAAGAGGTCTTCTCCAAGCTTCTTGTAGGAACACCACCAATAGCCCCCTCTGTTATCAACTCCCCCACAGGAACAAATCCAACGTAACAATGTAAAGGTCCTGGGAACAGATAATCACAAGGACTTTAGGGATGACTTTTTACTTTTATGTGTTTGCGTAAAACAGAAAAATAATGTTTACAGGAAGTTCAAGTCAACAGGTAAAAATTTAAAGTGAAATTATGAATAGCCATGACTATAATTAGAATGACGTCTGATAATTTCTTGTTGCTTGAATGCCTTCTGCCTAGCAAGCATGGAAAGGCTCCTGATCATGCGAGAAAAGAACAAAGGGGAGATGCTTTGCATGGCTGAAACAAAGGTGTACAAATCTTGTGCCATAATCTTACAGTACAGTTAGAAGAAAGTCACACCCTGAGGTATTAAGTAACTGTTAGACAGCTTCATTCACAGATTTTGCAAAGGATTGTTTTCAGCAATCTTAGATCATCTCTGCACTCATTTTAATAGAGGCATTTCTGCCTCTTACTTTTGTCTCTATATACAATGTTGACCTAATATTCTGTATCAATTTGATCTGGAACAACTTCATAATAAAGCTGTTGCTGGATGCTTCATAAGTAGTACAGATCTTAGAAAGAACAGTTTCTTATTCTTAATGATTCACCCTTAGTAGTGTTTCAGCAAAAACAACCTACTTGAATGTTAAATGCAGCTAAAGAATATATTCAGGGAGTGGGAGAAATTGTGGGAGAAATTACACACCAACAGAAAATTACTTCTGGTAGTTCTGTGGTTTCAAATATATCTTTGGGTACAAATCGTGAGAATAAAATATATACATACTTGTTTTTGAATTTCAGTGTGACATTTTCAAATATTCCACTCTCCTCCTTTTGCTCACCTCCAAGACACAGTATATCTGACCTTAAAAGACTCAAAATTCTTTAGCATATGCAGTAGAATTTTAATGGGGATCCTCTCTGTGATTGACAATGTATGCATTCAGAATCTAACTTTCATGTTACATAGAACTCAAACAATTTAAAACTACTCACTTGATCAACAAAAAATGTATTATCAGAAGCAACTTGCGAGAGTGAAATATGTGCAACGTAGCACCAATTATTTTCATTTTTATTGTTGCATTGGGGTTCATTTCTCAACGAATTTCACATCTTGTCTCCAAACCAGAGTTTAAGAGTTTTCTGAATAGTTTAGGAATATGGTATCAAAATGTAATGTTGATGTAAGTTCCTAAAGAAAAAAAAAAAAACAAACCCAAAAAACAAACAAACGAACAAACAAAAACAAAACCCAAAAACCAAAAAACAAAACTATATTTACACACAGCATTTAGGAGCTGAAAGTAATAACAAGTTGTCCCTCAGTTCAGTCAAGTGAGTATTTCAGCGTGATAGTGTGTAGGGAAGTCTTAAAAAGAATTGACATTCAAACTGAAGTAAACTTTTTATGCCATTACGTAAAACTATGGTAAAAAATATTCTCCCCCCACACACACACACACCATGTAAATAATCAACATTGTCTCCAGTGGTTCTCAAGGCTGGGCAAGGAATGTATTGCTGCTAATACAATAGTTGAAACACAATTGTCTGTCTTCGGGGTGGGCAGAAAGTTGTGTGCAGCAGCTGGATCTTTAGAGAAACTGACAAGTTATGTTTTTATGAGCTGCTTGAAACAATCTGTTTCGACATTTCAGGAATTACCATAGCTTCTGAGAAAATCCAGGCATGCAGTATGAGCCCAGTACTCCATGTTGAAGTTTAATTAAGCCACCTACCGAGAAAACTCTCACAGGGGAAGCACTTCTCTGAGCGTAGGACTTTCAAACCAGTGGAGAGCATTCAGGGAAGACAACAGTTTCAACACCCAATATATTTGTCCTAGTTCCTATGAATTACACGCCCTACTTCATGTGAATTATGCATACTGAAAGCTCAGTTTGGAATAATGTTCATGAATTAATGTTCATGAATTTGTTGATCTCAATGCTGAACTAGTCAGTGTATCAATCCATACATAAAGTGCGTGATTTACCCACCCTACTATTATGGTTTAAAAATGTAGTGGTACAGTTAGACTTCAATTGGTTTACAGATTGTCACTATCATAATCTATTTACTTTTTAAGGCTCTTCTGCTTAGTTTTACTCCATCAATATCAGTGAATTTTCAGAAAACTTGGTGACGTGCAGCACTACATCATTTGTGTCCTTGCATGGCATGACAGAGGAATGAAAGCAAGCATCATGTCAGAGAACAGTGATCATTTGGTGGATTGAAGTTTGCATGTAATAAGTGTCAGTTTATGTCAAATTAGAAAATGAAATTAAAGAAATTAAATTAAGAAATTACCAATTATTTTGAGAAAAAAAACCCAAACAGTTACTGCAATTGAAAATTTCCAAAGCCAGATATGACAAGTTTATGCAACTTTTTTTTAATTGTAAGTGTAGCTTGATAATCATTGGAGTTTGCTAACACTAGTATTTTAGATCATGAAAAGGAGTTAAACAATGCATTCCTCTCCTTGCCTCATAATCTTTCTTCTCACTTATTGTTGTTTTCAGAATTGGACCTAAGTTCTACCTGCTCCATGGAAGATATTTTGTTGGGGTTTTTTGATGGCAATCCAGTAGTACTACTATTTTTGAGACAACTCTTAAAAATATCTTCCCCAACACATTTATCTTTTGTTGTTTACTATTGGGTACCACATGTGAAAAGAAAATAAGTATTTTACTTAGGACATTTATCTTTTGTTGTTTACTGCTGGGCACCACGTGTGAAAAGAAAAATCAATATTTTACTTAGGAAAGCATTCTAACTTTCAGGTATGTGGATTAGTGTAAAATTTTAGTTTTTCTAATACTAGCCGACCATTTGCTAAAAGGGTGAAAATGGTGGGATTTCTCTCTTATCCTAACCATCACCCCAGGGATGTTAGAGAATGATATTTTCACATATGAACTAAATAAATACTTGGAAATCATCCTTCGGTAACTTATATAGATCACCACTTATATCTACTGGGGAGGTGGGAGAATTNATTCTATGATTCTATGTATAGAAGGTATAAAACATATGCATTCCATAGATTTCTGCTACTTGCTAGTCAAAAGCAGTGGCTTTAAAAAAATTAGTAATTTGTTTGGAATACATGAAGAGGGGTCATGGGTTGTTCATTTTACTGGAAATACACTGGTAGCAATTTTTTAAGTGTGAAGAAATTCAGCGGCCTGTGATCTGTTTTCTGTGACAGCTTCACTCCTTTGAAGATTAAAATGATATTTCTCTGTTTTTCACTTTTGAAAAACAAATTCAACCTACACTAAAATCACTGGGAAAAAAAAATCTACTAGCTTCCTGGAAATCTAGAATGACCTTTTGCTTGTTTGTCTACTACTGAAATGTTCTAGTATTCTCTAACTCTTTGAAACCTTAACTTCAGAAAATCTCCACTTAAGCCATTGGGGGAGTGCTTCCCAGAAGTGTCTCCATTTAAAACAAAGAAACAACATTGCCCCCATCCAAAAAGAAAAACAAACAAAAAACCAAAACCATCAAAAAAACCCCCAAACCCACCCAAATCCCCACCAAAAAAACCCAAAACCCAAAAAAACCAAAACACAAACAAGCAAACAGTAACAACAAAAAACCCAAACAGAAAAAACATACAGCGAACACAGTACAAGAAATACAAACTTTAAAAATTACTTTAGAAATATGAATATGATATAGAAGACACTTGTTCATAGTCAAATTTTAAAAGCATTTACTAAAGAAAAGGTATTAAATAAGTGCACATATGATACATACAGCATATGCGAATAGTAGACTTTAAAACTGCATGATTATCATTCACTTGATGCAATTTGGAAATGTTAGCACTGTTAGAATGAAATATCAGCTTTACTAATGTAAGCAGTAAACACTTATCATTAAAGACCTTTATGGATTCCTAAACTCATGGCTTCATGAAAAGTAAATTTATATATATGTGCAAAATGTTTCTATCATACACATAGGTATGTATACTGACACAGTTATATAAATAGCTAGAACAAATAAGATTAAGATCCTGAAGAGTGGAGTATATGGGCAAAAGATTCCCAGACTGTTGTGGTCAGACACACGGGGGTTCTGGCCAGCTGGGTAAGGGAGGGGATTCTGCCCCTTTACTCTGCTCTCGTCAGACCCCATCTGGAGTACTGTGTGCAGTTCTGGAGCCCCCAGCACAGGAAGGACATGGAAGTGTGGGAGCGGGTCCAGAGGAGGGCCACAAAGATGCTCAGAGCGCTGGAGCAGCTCTCCTATGAGGACAGGCTGAGAGAGTTGGGGCTCTGCAGCCTGGAGAAGAGAAGGCTTTGAGGAGACCTTATAGAAGCCTTCCAGTATCTGAAGGGGGCCTACAGGAAGGCTGGGGAGGGACTATTTACAAGGTCTTGCAATGACAGGACGAGGGGCAATGGGTTTAAACAGGCAGAGGGGAGATTTAGACTGGATGTTAGGAGGAAGTTCTTTGCAGCGAGAGTGGTGAGGCACTGGCACAGGTTGCCCAGGGAGGTTATGGCTGCTCCCTCCCTGGAGGCGATCAAGGCCAGGTTGGATGAGGCTTCGAGCAACCTATTCTAGTGGGAGGTGTCCCTACGTATGCTGGAGGGATTGGCACTAGGTGATCTTTGAGGTCCCTTCCAACCTAAACCATTCTATGATTCATTCTATGATTTTTTCAAGGGTTCATGTACCACATGACCCTGGTATACTTTAAGAAATAGTCTTTAGCCTGATAAAATTTCCTATCAACAATACTAATACCTAGGAATTTTCTCTCCAAAATGTACAAATTTGTGCTGAAGGTGCTATAAGTGTAATTTATGATCGTGTTAAAAAATAAATTATAATAGCTACTTATATGCATTTCAGTTGAATTAGATAAGAAAGCACACTCAGGGTTTTTGGGTTTGTTTTTGCTACATACAAGATAACAACAATGTCTTAGGTAAGTTTAGATCAGTGTCCCTGTGTAGTCTGCAAATAGGCTATCTATAAATAACCTTAATTTTTTATTTAGTTTTTACTTTTTTAATGTTCCAGGATTGCAAGAACAGGACCAGAATGAGAGTAGTGGGTAAGCATGGTGTAAACTTGTATGGAAGGCAGGAATAGTCACCCAGATCTGTTTCTCATGAANAACTCCCAAACCATCACAAGTACAGAAGAGTGGGAAAGTTTAGGATTGTGCAATATTGGAACTGCTTTGAGATGACAGCATGAATGTTGGCTTGCTTCTTCAGTGAGTTATGACCTTTAAAATGCTACAAGGATAAAGAAATGCAAATGCCAAAGATTAAAGCTCTCCTCAGAGGTCTATCAATATCGAGAATGTTTATTGTTTACTATGTGAGTTTTAGTGGAGAAAGGAGGAGGATGTGTGTCATCATTAGGTGATTTCACTTGAAATGACTCTTTTTTTTTTTTTTTTAAGATCAGAATTTTATATTTCATTAAAAGTATTTGTTTCATACAGAAGGATTGCCATGGTGGTCTGATACTGGTTTCCAGACCTCTCTCTCTACTATCTCAAGAGAANTAATGTTCCAGGATTGCAAGAACAGGACCAGAATGAGAGTAGTGGGTAAGCATGGTGTAAACTTGTATGGAAGGCAGGAATAGTCACCCAGATCTGTTTCTCATGAAGTTGGCCACGGTTCATTCAAGGCCACTCTCTATTCCAGAGTTTTGCTCAGGTATAGAGGCATAGATTATTGTAATTATTATTCTGGTTGACCAGTATCTTATTCCTGGAGCCCCTGTTGTCTGGATTTAAAAAATGAAAATGCAGATAAGTTCACACACCAAGGAAGAGAAAGTATAATAACAACTGATAGGTATATCAGATTTCTTATTTGTCATAACATCAGAAGAGCTTCAGCTTTAAGTACTTTGTGCTGGTTTGAGGTTAATTGGAATATTTTAATAGANTTTTTTTTTTTTTTTAAGATCAGAATTTTATATTTCATTAAAAGTATTTGTTTCATACAGAAGGATTGCCATGGTGGTCTGATACTGGTTTCCAGACCTCTCTCTCTACTATCTCAAGAGAAAAAGTGCAGAAGGGAAACCACACAGAAACCTAACTACAAAGGCATTCACTGGAACATGCATCACTTCAATTGTAGTTCCTGTCAACTACCAATATGAAATATCCATCAAACTTTTTAACTACTCCTGTAGTTGAAAGAAAAAAAAAAGTTTTATAAAATTTACTGCTCAATACACTTTTGAATGAAAAGTTCAGTACTTTTCAGTACTATGCCAAAATATTTTTTCCACTTATAAATAATAACAATAAATGAATACACTTTAATTAATAGAAAATTGCAGATTTTTTTTTTTTCTGTGAGTTTCTACTTGCCAAGAGAAAGAAGTTTGTAGATTCTTTACTTTTTTGTTTATTTGGTCTTTTTTGTTTGTTTGTTTTTTTGTTATTGGTTTTTGTTTTTGTTTTTTTTTTTGTTCTAAAGGAGCAGAACCATATTTTTCTGTAAATTATAAAAAATGCAGAGTGTTTTAGGAGCTGTCTGCTATCTTCTTGAACTAGTCTGTTTTCAGCTGCTTTCTTAGGTGGTGATTCTGCCTTACTTGCCTTACACTAAATAATACTTTAGGGAAAAGGCTATGTGCAGGATGGGACATAGAGAATTTCTTTTGGGATCAACATTACAGCATGGAGACATCTCTTGGATATCTCATCAGTGTAGAAATAATCTGTATTGAAAAAGTATAGTGGCATAATGAACTGAAACAATATTAGCTTTAATTCATGCATGAAAGTGACCGATAGCTCATAAAAGATGAGCTGTGATTGGGCTAATTTTCTATCTAGTATGTTACAAATGAGACCTTATAAATGTCTACTTAACAAATCCTTGTTAAAATTATTAACCTGATTAATTTCTGATACTGGGCAGATAATTCCAATTAAGAATCTGCAAGTATGTTATAGGAAAAATTAATATCACAACTTATAAAAATAGTATTCATTTACCGAGTTATTTAACATTACAGAGTTCATAAAGAAGTAACATATATATATATATATACATATATTTATTTTCTTTAAATATGCTTACACAGATATGTACAATATTATTCCAGCAGATTAAAGAGTCCACTCATGGTAAAAGGGAGACTATGGACCCTCCTTACCAAGATCTGGGACTGATTTCTTGCTCTTAAGGAAGAAACACTTATTTTCACATTTCCCACATTTTTATAACTTACATTTAACTCTACAAGGAATTTCATATTTTGAAATCGAGAAGAAGGTTGTTGCTATGAGATTGATCTCCACCACAAGGGAACTGCACTCTTGGCACATAGTGGTGCTCCATGTGCCCACCCTAGCAAGACCAATTATGGAAGACTTTTAATTAGCAATGGTGTGGTAGGTTCTCTGTCCCCAATTCTGTCTCATGGTAAGATCAACAGTGGAGGATACATTTTCTTCATGTTATTGATTATGTACAAGGAACCTTATCAACACAAAATGAACTGCATTTACAATACCATCAGAGAAAGTATTATCATTGTATTGGCAGAGAAGCTTGTGGCAGACATTAAATTTATTCAGGAAATTCCCTGGAAAAAAGCTTCTAAGAAATCTCATGCTATTTAAGAGTCACTCAGTTGCCTGAATGCATGGCAGTCCTTCCTCCCTATGACTTACAAAGTACTTCTAAAATAAGTAGAATTTCATGCTTAAAATTGAGGAAAAGCTGAGAGAATTGGATTTGTTCAGGCTTGAGAAAGTTTAGAGGAGTCCTTATCACTGTGTATTTAAAGGGTGGCTACAAAGAAGATTGAGACACTCACACAAGGGGTGAAAGACAAGGGGTACTGGGTACAAGTTACTCCTATTGACATTCTGGGTGGACACAAAAAGAAAAACTTTACCCAATGAGAACATCCACTGAGGTAATATCCCCAGGAAAGTCTTGGATTCCCCAACATTGGACACTTCTAAGATTTGACTGGACAGGATGCCAAATCATCTTGTCCAGACTTTACTCTTGCCAAGAAAGATTGAACCAGATGATGCTTGAGATCCATTGCAATCTGATATTCTATGATTCTATGATTGAAAATCAGTGTGAACAAAATAAAGTTTGTAGACTGTACTTACATTTCAAATACTGGGGTAATGAGGCCTTTTGGCCATTTCACCATCTTGGCTCCTAACCTATCTGAAAATCGTTCATATCTTGCAGTTTATATGTTTGCTTGTTTGTATGTTTGTTTGTTTTTCTTAATTGAATGAAACACAACAGTCTCAGATATTATGAGAGGTCTGAATACTGGAGAAGGTTTCTTCTTGTTGTTTGACACAGCCCATTGATAAAGGGTCCAATTGCAGTTATCTTATTCGAACTAGAGCTTCCTTCCTCATACAGTATAATGCTTTCATCATGAAGGTTTTATGCACTAGGTACTATTCAACATAATGATATCACTAGTTATCTTATGTTTACAGTTCATATATAGTTCTTAAACTGCATGTAAAATATGTATTAAGCTGTTTTAAGTGTAACTTGAAAGAGAAATTACATGAGATCAAGAGTAAAAAGATAATATTTTATGGCTCTCGCTGTCTTGTTAATAACTTCACACCAGTAAATAGAGCATAGCCTTACTTGGTTGGATCTAGTTTGAATATAAAAATGTTGTTCTTAAGTGTTGGAAAAAGTGGACACTCTTCTGCTCCTATTCTCCTCTAAATGATTTTATTTAGATGAACTGTGCTAAGTTTAGTACCAGACTCATATGAGAAACAAACAGAATATCAGACATGCTGCTACGTAAAGCAGCCATGGCAGTCATTTGTGTGAATTATTCAAGCCACTGACAGTGTGCCATAGTGCCTGTTGCTACTGAAGTGGAAATTGAGTCAATTGTGTACAATATGTATAGTAATATGTACAGTGTGAAGGGAAAGCAGATGGCAGGGATGCATAAAACTTTAATGTCCTCCAATCTGTTTACGTACTTTAATCAGCTATCATCATCATCATCACCCACTGTGTGCTTTGTTTACATGGGGAAGTGCTGGCACGATCAAGCAGAAGAAAATCCTGAGATATGTGCCAGTCCCAAAACCTCGTAATTAGATTTAGAAAGATATGCATGCTACATATGATTAGGACAAACTAGGAGATACCATGAAGAATTACCTTCCACTTAGAGCTGCATTCACTCAAAACGAAACTGAGGTGAAATCTGTACCAGCACAGATTTAGCAGGTAATACATATGGAGACAGATTTTACCAGCACTGGCTAATCTCTTGAAGTCATAAGATCAGCTTCTTTTCTGGATGGAGCATATGTTTTCCCCACTTTTTGTCTCTCATAAAATACTGGAGATTTCAAGCTGAGAAATATTTTTTTCTGTGAGGAAAATATGATGCAGATGAATAATGTGGCATTCCTTTCCCAGGATTTTTTTGACATACACAAAATGGAATGAGAAACTCATATTTCAGATGAAAGCTCCTGTTTTCCAATGCTAAAGGAAAAAAGAATCATCCTAAATAGTAAGCCCTTATAAGGTCTAAAATATNGCTCCATATCTTACCCTAGAAGTGTGCTCGTGATGAGTAAGTGGAGGAATCCTGCAAACAAATTATAGCATGTAACAAGCATGTATGCTCTTGTGAACAGTACATTCATTGTGGATTTAGAAGCTCTGCTTTGGTTCTCAATTATTTGTTATGATGCTGTAAAGATTTCTCCTATCTCTAGACTTGCTGTAGAAGACTACCCANACCTCGTAATTAGATTTAGAAAGATATGCATGCTACATATGATTAGGACAAACTAGGAGATACCATGAAGAATTACCTTCCACTTAGAGCTGCATTCACTCAAAACGAAACTGAGGTGAAATCTGTACCAGCACAGATTTAGCAGGTAATACATATGGAGACAGATTTTACTAGCACTGGCTAATCTCTTGAAGTCATAAGATCAGCTTCTTTTCTGGATGGAGCATATGTTTTCCCCACTTTTTGTCTCTCATAAAATACTGGAGATTTCAAGCTGAGAAATATTTTTTTCTGTGAGGAAAATATGATGCAGATGAATAATGTGGCATTCCTTTCCCAGGATTTTTCTGACATGCACAAAATGGAATGAGAAACTCATATTTCAGATGAAAGCTCCTGTTTTCCAATGCAAAAGGAAAAAAGAATCATCCTAAATAGTAAGCCCTTATAAGGTCTAAAATATTTTGGTTTGTACAGACCTTTAAAACCTTAGTGTGGGTTTCCAGAGTGTNGTGAACAGTACATTCATTGTGGATTTAGAAGCTCTGCTTTGGTTCTCAATTATTTGTTATGATGCTGTAAAGATTTCTCCTATCTCTAGACTTGCTGTAGAAGACTACCCATATAAAGAAAATATACTGGAGGTGGAAAAGAGAATTACTGCTTGCCAAATAATATTTTCATGACAGATGTCATTTTGTTTGCCATTTTAAAAAGGGAAGATATGTGAGATATCATCTGAACAGGAACTGAACCTATGACACCTAATAGAAATTTATAGGAAAAAGATCTATCTGAAGAGAAAGAAGTGGTGTAAGAGAAAGAATTGGTGCTGATCATGTTGGTTGGAGTCCAACAAGGTTGGTTCCTTACCCAAAGTCAATGGAAGGTCCTTCTTCCTCCTCAGAAAGTGGAAGGCAATGTATGTTGCAGGTACTTTGACCCAGATTTTGTAATTCTTGAGATAAGCTGATCCTAGTCTATAGTTAAAAGTGAATCAGTTAATAAACTATGAAAGAAATAGTGTCACTATAGGAAAGATCACCTGTGGAGATATGATTGCTGACCTGTAATCCAATGTTCCATGAGCTACAAAAATACCTGATGGAATGAGGATATGCATCCAGGATATGCTGACTTGTAATCCACTGTTCCATGGACTACAAAAATACCTGATGGAATGAGGATATGCATCCAGGGAAGAACTTGATGACAAAACTAATCTTTAAAAGTATTCTAGGAGAGATTTCCCAATTTTCCTCCTACACAGATTCTTTCAGGAATCTTGTCTATGTTATTTTTTTTTCTGTAAAGTGGGTAAATAATAATTACCTTTGAGAACTAATTCTCATTAGTAATAATGTCAACAATCACAGAATCAGAGAACTTTAGAGGTTGGAAGGGATGTCCAGAGATCATTGAGTCCAACCTCCCTGCCAAGGCAGGATCCTCTAGGGTAGTTCACACAGGAATGCAGGTGGGTTTTGAAAGTCTCCAGAGAAGGAGACTCTGCAACCTCTCTGGGCAACCTGTTCCAGTGCTCTGTCACCCTCACTGTAAAGAAGTTTTTCCTCCTGTGAAGGTGAAACCTTCTATGTTCCAATTTGTAGCCATTGCTCCTTGTCTTGTTGCTGCTGATCAGTGAAAAGAGATAGGCCCCATCCACTTGACACCCACCCGTCAGATATTTGTATACATTGTATACAATACCTGCGAGATACCTGCTTAATAAGGATATTTATTCAAGAAATGGATATTAATGCTTTGAACTTAACTTGAAAGAAAGGGCTAAAATTCTGTGGAGTAACAAGTCGGTAACTGGCAAAATCCCTGTTGTCTGTGTGGAGCTGTTACCAGAGCTGTGGCACCATTTTCCTCAGGAAAAAAAAAAAATCCTTAGAGCAAAAGAGCAGTAAATAGAAGACCTTGAATTAATTTCTTCTATTATCCTGCTTCCTCTGCCTAGAATACCCTCACTTATGACGCATCAAATTACTCTTCTTCCCTAAATATACAGAGTGAAGAAAGGGAGTGAGGACAATGGCTCACTAGACTGCTCCTGTGGTGAAACACTTCTTTTGATGTAGTTCACTTTTTTTTTTTTTTTTTAATTTTATTTTATTATTATAGGATAAAAGATAGGCCACTGAACTGTGTTCAGTTCTGGGCATCGCAGTATAGGAAAGACATTGAGGTTGTGGAGCATGTCCAGAGAAGAACACTCAGCCTAGTGAGGCACTTGGAAGGCATGTTGTACGAGGAGCAGATGAGGGAACTGGAATTGTTTAGTCTGGAGATGAGAAGGATAAGAACTACTTGCTCTCTACAGATGAAAAGAGGTTGCAGTGAGGCCAGTGTTGGTATCTTCTCCCAAATAGTTAACTAACAAGAGGATTTAAGTTCTGCCAGAGGAAGCTTAGGTTGGACGTTAGGAAAAATTTCTTTACTGAGAGAGTGGTGAGGCTTTGGAACAGGCTGCCCAGAGAGGTAATGGAGTCATCATCCCTGCAGGTCTTCAAGAATCGTGTATGTGTGGTGTTCAAGACATAGTTTAGTGGTCATGGTAGTTGGACTACAGTTGGACTAAATGATCTTAAGGAACCTTTCCAACCTTAATGAATCTATGAGTCTGTGATTATTATGTGGTTTAGGCGTTATAGAGGATTCCACAGGGGGAAGCAGGGAAGATATTAGTGCCTCCAGTACGTGAAGGTATCTCCAGTATGTGAAGGTATCTCCTCACTCTCAAATGACTAATGTTGAAGATCTATGTAGAAAATGACAGTTGGAAAGTCAAAAAGTGTTTAAAACTTCAATAGTATTGCAACAAACAGAATTGTGCTATCATCCAGATTCAATTCCTACAAATAAGATATTTAACTTTCCTATAATTGCTAGGTAACTACATGTTCTTTTATGCTTCAGTTATGGCTCTCCACATTAACATCTACACTTAACAGCACATTATATTTGAAAAGCTTCTTCTAAATCATTATGCTTAGAAGCTCATACTGGATCCAGCAGTGTACCTAGTTTCAGTTCAGTTAAGGTAACTGCAGTGGCTCCTATCTGTACTGGTTTGAGATAATTGGAATATTTTAATAGAGAAAAATTGTATTATAGGCTGTGAAAAGGAAACAATGGTGATGTCTACTTCACTCATAGGTTTGCTGAGATGGATAAAACTAAGAACATAAACATTAGATAAGACAGTCAGTGTCTGTCGGGCACAGCGTCTGGGGCTGTCTAGCAGCTTCTGAACTTCTCCTCTCTGCTGATTAATTTCATTAACCACTTTCCTTCTAATCCCCTCCAGCTGATCCTCAAAATTCTCCTTACGCGTAAGGCAAACCTTGGGGTAAGGTGTAGGGGTGGGGAGAAGGTGGAAGGGTGGTTGGGAGCCCCTCCTGGGGTCTCTGATTTCTGGGAGGGGTGTTGTGTTTCTGTATTACCTTTACCTTGTATATTTCTGTAAATATTCCTGTATATAGTGTATATATCTGCTTGTATATTGTGCTGAGCTGTAAATATAGCTTCATCTAAACTTCCAGCTGACTGAGTTTTAGCCTGGGTCATTTTACAGTGTGGGGGGCAGGGAACTCCCAAACCTACATCACTATCTTAGCAAACATACTTAAAGAATGAACCAGAGATTTGAAGGCCATATGAAGCCTCTTAGGACTTGAGCATTTAGTTCAGCTCATGTATGCCATGAGATGCACAAAAACAAGAGAAGAACCTTCTCAGATGAATTTCAGCAAATAAATGGAGTAGGAGAAATAGCCTAACCAGCTCAATGTCAGATGAATAATGGCTTACAAAATTTGATACAGTCCTCTGTAAAAAACATGGGTAAACATTACAAATGCTTTGCTCAAAATGAAAGAAGAAAACCTTAACGTTTGGGATACACCAAGTAACCTAACACTCAACAAACCCACAAACCTCTGCAACTATGTGGAGAACAACAGTTTGTTTAAATGAGAATTCCTTGTTTATCAGAATTTTATTATGCCCTTACTTGACTTAGCTAGACATCAGGATGCATCACTTAATCTCTCTCAAGATTATATGTTTAGAATTTTTTTATTGTTTGAGTCACGAAGCATTTTAGTTACATACATTCAAACAAAAACCTTATACTAACCTGCCATGACATTCAGGAGCAGTTTAGATTCAGCTACCAAGAATACAAGATTATGTTTAGTCTAGGGAATTTTTACATCTAATTTATATAAACCAACAAAGCTGTTAAGAGTGAAAGTGCATGACATTAAGGCACACTAAAAGATCATGTAAGGCATATCTGATACTTTTTTTTAAAATTAAAATAAATTAACTATTTAAATATAAATCTCTTGAGAGAGATGTAATTATGTCAGTCTCAGCTATTCAGAAAGTTTAATATAAGACAAAAAGACCTAGTTTGTATTATTTTTCTTCCTTATGTTTAGGATTATACCATCATAGGATGCTTTGTGTTGGAAGGGACCTTAACAATCATCTTGTTTCAACACCCTTGCCATGGGCAGGGACAACTCCAGGTTGTTCAAGTTCCCATCCAAGCTGGCTTTGAACACTTCCAGGGTTGGAGCCTCTACATCTCTTGGCAACCATGAGTGTCTCACCATGCTCATGATGAAGAATTTCTTCCTAACATCTAATCTAAATCTAAATTCTTCCAGTTTGAAGCCATTACCCCTCATCCAGTCACTGCATGCTTTTGTAAGAAGTCTCTCTCCACCTATCCTGTATGCCCCCTTCAAATACTGGTAGGCTACTACAAGGTCTTTCTGGAGCCTTCTCTTCTTCAGGCTGAACAACTTGAATTCTCTCAGAGTTTCTTCACAGGAGAGGTGCTCCAGACTTCTGATCATTTTTGTGGCCCTCTGGACCCACTCTAACAGTTCCATATCCTTCTTGTTTTGGGGGTTCCATAGATGGACACAACAGGTGGGGGGGTCTCATGAGAGCAGAGCAGAGAGGGGGAATCTCCCTTGACCTGCTGGCCATGCTTCTTTTGATGTAGCCCAGGATTCAGTTTGCTTTCTGGGCTGCAAGCACATGTTACCAGCTCATAATGAGCTTCTCACCAACCAGCATCCCTAAGTCCTTCTCCTCAGGACAGTTTTCTATCCACACTCAAACCAGCCTGTATTATGTGCGAGTCTGTTCAATAGATCTCTAGTTCTTTGTTGGAGGTCCCTGCTGGTTGGGCAGAAGGTCATGCCAGTTCCTACTGTGTCACTGCTTGCAACTACCCCCTACTCCCCACTGCTCCTGAAACTACACCCCCTCCTCCTCACCCCAATTCCACAGACGCTACCTGCAAGGGATTCTAGAGATTTCCCAAAATCATCTCAGCTCTTAGATTTCTGGAATCCACACACCCCACCCCCACACCACAGCCCCCCACCTCGACTTGCAGGTCCTGTAATGACAGGACAAGGGGCAATGGGTTTAAACTGGCAGAGGGGAGATTTAGACTAAATGTTAGGAGGAAGTTCTTTACAGTGAGGGTGGTGAGACACTGGCACAGGTTGCCCAGGGAGGTTGTGGCTGCTCCCTCCCTGGAGGTGTTCAAGGCCAGGTTGGACGAGGTCTTGAGTAATCTGTGCTAGTGGGAGGTGTCCCTGCCTATGGCAGAGGGTTGGAACTAGATGATTATTGATGTCCTTTCCAACCTTACCATTCTATATTTCTATGATTCTATATTTCCTCCAGTAGAGATCAAGAGCTTTTCACTTTCAGGTCCCCTTTTGTCTTTCTGAGATCGCTTCACAGGAACCTTCCTTTCAGACATCCAGCTCTACTTTCAGGAGTTCAGTCTTCCTACCTAAATAATGTCTGAACAGAAGCACAACACATGGTCCACTACCTAACTGGTGAATCCATCTCATGTATTTTTATTGACTGGAGAGTTCAGAATGTGTCACTTTTCTTTAGTCCAGTTGTTACCGAAATTTACAACCAGCTGGTACTAGATGGTGTTACCCAGCAGGTAACAGAGTCTTGCTTCAGAGTTCAGAAGTTTGGTCTTAGACATTCACAACCTCCCACACAGATGTACTCAATTGTGTGCCACCTGCCAGCATTCACAATTTAAGCTATTTTTGTCTGCAATACTGGCCCATACTAGTTCTGTTCCTTTTTCCAGTTACTGCTACCATCAAGCTCCCTATTTCACTCTACCTTTCATTTTATTTCAGCCTCTTGCTCAGATAAGATTATTTTATGTTCCTCATTCTCCAAAGTCAGAGGGAGACTAATGGAGAAAATATCTCAGTCTGGAAAATTTGGGATCATCCATCATAGGGAAGGTCTGTCCTAAAATGAATTATTCTAAGTACATGGTATACTTGAAACCAGCTCATAGTGGAAACTCTGAGAAACTTGTCTGTATTCGATGATGATGAAGCCAGATACATGACTTTCCTAAGACTTAAAGCTTCTGCCTTGCACTAATGGAAAACAGCATTACATGTTATTTTAATTTGACTTTATAGGGACTAATTTCTCTAGTCATATCGATCTATATTCCCAACATAAAATAATTTTTTTCTTTCCTTTTACTGGGGCATTTATTTTAGCTTTTCACAGAAAAGGCCATTCATTAGTTTAGAATTTACCAGATTATTTCTTTCTCCCCATTGTCCAGGCTAAATGTTTTCCTTCTGCTTCATTTCCTTAAACATTTGAATCAAATTGTCTTGTGATGATAATGATAATGGTAATTGACATTGCCATTGGTGTATGCCTTTGGTTCCAATTTAAATTTCAAGATGTCAGGCACAGGTTTTCATGCGGAAAAACTATGGATTATTGTCTATACAACAGGCTAGCAGGTGTTCCCATTATTATTTTAAAGCATACAGTATGGATTGTATGTGCTGTGCCAGGAACTGAACATTTTACCTGAAGAAGCTGAACTCAGTCACAGATTTTTAGGGGTTTTGTAGGAGAAGAAAGACTTAGCCAAGACAGTGTTTCAGCTAGGTCCTGTCATTCAACCGTAGTGTTTGATATCTTTATTTTATTTCTGAATTATAGCACCATTCTTGGAAAGAAAGCAGCTCAGTGAGCACATATATAATTATCAGAATACATTGCGTACTGAATTCACCTGTTATTCTAAAAAAAGTATGTTTGAATATCCAGACATTATCTGGTTCCTAAATATCAAACTGCAAGTGAAAAGAACTGTGTGTTTTATGGAGTGTGTCTACCACAAAGCCTGATATATTCTGATTCAGTTGCATGCTCAGAGTTTTTGTAGGAATAGTTGAGGACTTCCTTTCATGCAATGTTGATAATACAATGAACATGTAAATTGATGCATCTTTGACATCAATGCAGTGCCTTTGTATCCACAACAGTTCAAAAATACAAATTTGGATCTGATTATAAGGAAGTGAAAGAACATTATATTATTAATGAGGAACATGACAAAACTGAATATATACTACCATGTTCTCTTTAAGAACCAAAATAAATAAATAAAGAAAGAAATGAGCGTGCTTAGCTTCATTAGCCAAACCAAATTTAAGGCAGGACTTCTACAAGCAATGAGATGATTGGGTAGGCACAGTCCCAAGCACAAATCCAGGCTGGGTGGTGAATGGCTGGAGAGCAGCCNTGAGGCACTGGCACAGGTTGCCCAGGGAGGTTGTGGCTGCTCCCTCCCTGGAGGTGTT
This sequence comes from Ramphastos sulfuratus, assembly GCA_013399055.1. NCBI lineage: Eukaryota > Metazoa > Chordata > Aves > Piciformes > Ramphastidae > Ramphastos > Ramphastos sulfuratus. The sequence continues at coordinate 44,789 of WBNM01033119.1, read as the reverse complement.
CAAGGCCAGATTGGATGAGGCCTTGAGTAACCTGTGCTAGTGGGAGGTGTCCCTGCCTATGGCAGGGGGTTGGAACTAGATGACCCTTGAGGTCTCCTTCCAACCTTACCATTCTATGATTCTATGATTCTATGATTTGCTGAGGTTTCGTTAAAAACATATGTTCATGCACCTGTAAAGAAATGTACAGGTGACATTATCAGTATAAGATTAAATTAATGCCAGTGTGATGGTGATCAGATTTAGGAAGAGATTTTCCAGAGAGTCTGTGAAGTCCTCATCTTTTGATATACCCAGATTTCAGACAAGATCATGACCACATTGATCTAGTTGTTTTTACATAGAGAGTAGAAGTAGATTCACTCCTGGTGTAAATTTCAGCCTAAATATTCTGTGATTTGACTGCTCATTAAAATTATTACTGAAATAAGTAGCTGCTAATATTATCTAAGATAAATTAAAGAATACATTTTAGAGATTGTTATTCTTGTGGAAGTTATAGAAACATTCCCCTAAAAGGATGTTTCACGTTTTCAATCAGACGTAAAACCATAGCACTACTGTGTGAAAGTGTAAATCAAATCCCTTATTCTCTCCAATCCATGGTCTCTTTTCTTCATTGCACAATAATTTTTCTTGCTTGAGACATGAAGGCAAGCAGTCATATGGCTACAGTGCCTGCTCACCTTTGGTGGTTGACTGGAAAGACACTCCCATGGAGGTAGAGAACTGATCAAAACTTTGATTTTCTCCTGAAAACAATAATTTTTAAAAAAATTAATACAAAATACAGCTTCTTGTCAATGAAAATCACTCTTTGAGACCCCTAGAGAGTTAAAACTTTCCCATTCTGTGAGAATTTCTGATCAGTCTTATATTACTGTCACAGGGTATTCTTTTCACTTATATTACATCAAAAAAAGAATTTATTGAAGAATACATTTTTTCATAAAATGGTAATGCTACTAGTCTATTGCCCCATAGATCTATAAATGTACTTTTCTTCCTTCTTTTCCAATTTTTTTTTTTTTTTTTGTCAAGGGAGTATTTTTACTTTGCCTAATAATTGATAGTAAAATCTTTAATGTCTTCCTTTGTTAACAAGGTTCATCCCCACAGCACCGTCTTCCAGCAGCAAATTAGTTGGTCTGTAATTTAATGCATTTCTCAAAACGGAGACATCTTCACAATGATTTTAACATATTTCTGATCTTAAAGATTTCTTGCTGCCTTGATGGCTCATCTTTTAGGGTACTATTAAGTGAAGTTTCTCATTTTGGAGACGGAATGAATGAAGAGATGACCTAAAAATAACTTTTTAAAAAAATGACTGATTTCGTATCAACATTAATGTACCACTTCAGCCCCATTTGGTCACTGTGATTTTTCTTTTTTTCTTCTTGTTTATGGAGAATTATCTCAGTATCACAGTATCA
>WBNM01033119.1:20209-43295 GCA_013399055.1 Ramphastos sulfuratus | reverse complement strand
GGTGTCAATCAGCACCCCCAGATCCCTTTCTGTTTGGCTGCTCTCCAACCACTCCGACCCCAGCCTGTAGCTCTGCATGGGGTTGTTGTGGCCAAAGTGCAGCATAATTATTATAGTTTTTACTGTAGTGGTTCTGTGCAAGGTAGTATGCACCGATGACCAAGTACACAATGTTATTAAACTTTCAAAGTCAAATCAACATGTGTGATGGGAAATACAGAAATTATATTCCAGGTGAATCTGCCTTCTACCCAAAGCCAGTGATTTGAGAGATATGAATATTTTTTATTACATCATTGGATTTGGCCTACAGATACCCGAAACTCTGAATAGTTTACCTTGAAAGGAAAACCAATATTTAATATTTTAAAAAAAAATTTGTATTCTAGCTGAAAAAGAGTGTCTGATTATTTTCTTGATGAGATAGAAATTGTTATGGAAAAATGAAGAATTGCCAGAAAATGGACCTATGTATGAGCCATCAGATGTAAAGTTAAAGAAAGATGCAAGTTATCCTATTTTTTAGCATGTCTGAAACGCGATTATTGTTTTTTATCAAAGCCTGAATGTGGCAAACTGGAAGTGGACGAGCTCATTTCAGAGTAATTCTGCACTAATACTTGTCAAATTATACACTACGTCTTATCATGACACAGGAAGGGTAGGGAGTGCAGAACCATGTGAAAATAGTAGCTTGGTGTCTTTTCATTTTCCCTTTTGAGTAGTAATTCCTGTTGCCATTGGAAGGTGTGTACTTAGTGTTAGAATTGATTTGGCACATAAATAGATCCCACTTTGCTCTTGCAAAGTTGTTAAGGCTCTGCAATGAATGCAGCAAATCCCTCCTTGTTCAAGATGTGGAAGAATTAGCATTGACTGCAATGATTTTAGGATAATATATTGAAGTGGATATAAATAGTAATGAAAATAAACAATATGCGAAATGAGTGCTCCACTGGTTGTGGACTCAGTCAAAACATTTAAATCTTTACACTGCAAACTCTTGTAAAAGAAATAGTTTGGTTTGGCTTAAATTGTTAACATCATGACAGATAACAAAAATTGGCTGCTGAAATAAATCATAGAATCATAGAATCAATCAGGTTGGAAGAGACCTCCANTTTCCAGTGAGGGTGGTGAGGCACTGGCACAGGTTGCCCAGGGAGGTTGTGGCTGCTCCCTCCCTGGAGGTGTTCAAGGCCAGGCTGGACGAGGCCTTGAGTGACCTGTGCTAGTGGGAGGTGTCCCTGCCTATGGCAGGGGCTTGGAACTAGATGATCCTTGAGGTCCCTTCCAACCTCACCATTCTATGATTCTATATCACTCTTAAGCAAAGCTAAGGAAAAGTCTATTTTGAATAGAGTTACTGTGTTTCTATTACCAAGTCAAACTCTTAACTTATACCACGTTTTTTTTCCACAAAGGATGTACATGAACCTAAAATATTCCATTTTATTTTCTATAAAATTTGCCTTAGGGAAGTAAACCAGCCTACAACTCAATGTCTTATTTGTCTTTGTTTCTGAAAAGATCTTTGTTAATGCCTGGAAAGCAATTGCATCTAAAACACAACGGATGTCTTTGAATTCTGTTGTTGTATTCAAAACAATTGTTGCATTTTTTTGTACGCTGGAGGGAGTTCAAAACTTTGGGAGATTTAGGTCAGTTGAATACTTAAAGAGGAATGTTTTTCCCTGATCTTAATCAAAATATTTTGATCTGTAAAATTAGGTTGTATCTGAAGAACTGCTCATGGGGGAATTTATGATGCCTCTGCTTCTGTTTAGCTGAAGAAATTAAAAATTACAACAATCTACATAGAGCAAATACAGCATTTCTGACTTGACTGAAGGGAGGAGATAGAGAACTGTCATGCCTAGAATTACCCTTTCATTTCTTATTCCATTTGTGTTTTTTTCCCATTAAATTTTCTTCCCTTCATATTCCTATAATAAAATCTTCAATTAAATCCAGATGTTTTAAAGGATAGCATAGTTATCTTGTAATAGAAATCTTTATTGATCCCATGTAGTTTTGGGGAGGGCCAATGCATTGGTCATACCATATTAATTGACCCCCTCCAGTAAATGATGGCACTAATTTTCATTATAGTCATTGTTCTATAATAACTTTTAACACAATTCTGGAAGAGAGTCTCTCATAGGAAAAGAAGAGCTGAAAAAGCTTTATCCTTGTTTGGCTCTAGTATAACGTAAATCTTTCTTCCAACTTGTGGATGAGGCTAAATATACAGAAGATAACAAGATTTGCAATGCAAAGTATCATTTTCTCTGCTGTTCTTCTGGTGTGTAAAGTTCTTAATCTCAGAAATTCACTTAAGTGAGATTGTTTAGCACAGAGGCTTCTGATTATAGAGGAAAAATAGAGCAGCTGTCAGTCATGGAAATCTTTGCTTTTTACACATCATGTTGTCAGTTATCTGCATCAGAAGGTCACTGATCTGGGTGAAGTGCTTTAAGTGAAGATTGCAGTGGTTTTCCAGAAATAATGATAATAATATTATCTCTATTGTGTAACACTATTCACTCTAATAGCTTCCAGACAGTTTTACAGCTAAATGTAAAGATCACTACTGAAATGAAATTACCAACGAACTGGAAAGTTCAACATGTACCACAACTGTGAAAACTCAGAATGTTTCAGCCAAGGAAATTTATGAATTGTGTAAAAAAAATAAAACCAAAAACTTAAGGGAAAGTCAGTGTCAAAACAGAGCAAATGAAAGCCTGTTTAGAAACTATTCTAGAAGATCTGGATATGGCTGTCTCAACTTTGCAGACATCTGTGTCCTGCTTTTCAGAAATTGTAGAAACCAGAGCCACAGTATAAATGTAGGTGCTGTATAATACTATTTTAGGAGGAAGTTCTTCACAGAGAGAGTGATTTGCCATTGGAATGGGCTGCCCAGGGAGGTGGTGGAGTTGCCGTCCTCGGAGGCGTTCAAGAAAAACCTGGATGAGGCATTTAGTGCCATGGTCTAGTAGATTGTCTAGAACTGGGTGATAGGTTGGACTGAAGATCTTAGAGGTCTCTTCCAACCTGGTTGATTCTATGATTTTGTTCTATGATTCTATGATCTGCTTATAATAGATGCACTCTGTTTATATTGTCCATTTAGGAAGGACGTTTCCTGAGTCAAGTGGTTAACTCCTGTAGTATGGGACTCTTGGTATTTTGAACTCTAGACAGTGCCATTAAAAAACAGTGTTTGGCAGAACAGAGTATTATAAGCAGTGTTCAGTCAACAAGGCAGCTCTTTATGTTTACTGTATAAACTTAAGCACTTCTGTGATGATCTGTCATCAGTTTGTAGCATCCAGCTCCTGACTACTTTTTCCCCATCACACAGAAACATTCTTTTTGTGAACAAAATTAAAACAAAAGCTATTTAAAAATGAGGGCACTTTTTGGGACATCTGAGGAAACGATGCAGTGAAACGTGCAGCACACCCTTGACAACCAATCTCTATTATTTAAAAGTGTGTTACTCTGTTGGCAGATAGATAATTCCATTAACAAAATGGGCCAGTGTAGCTTGTCCTGTGAAGGCCAGCTTAGCTTTGGTATGGTTGTTAATACACTATTAAACAACTTCAGTCAAATAAAGCTAATTTGATTACATGATATAGTTGTAATTGCATCAGACTTAGCCTGGCTTAGTAGCACATGTTCATTAGAAGCTTGCTCTACACACAAAGGATGGCTCTTCATGTTTCCAGAATACTGCTCTATGATTTTGTGGAATTAAGATTTTAAATTGAGGAATTGAGATTTTAAAAATCAATATTTCTCATTGAAGTGAATTTGCCAGAAATGTTCTCAACGGCCAAGCCACCCCAGGAAAGATTTATCAGAACTGTAGCAAGGGTTGGGGTCCTGCTTGGAACTGGCAGGACATCATCATAGCAATACATTTGCACTACTTGCTCAAATTGTGCTGTATTTGTCCACATAACAGAGATAAAAATTGCTAAATATAATTTATAGTGTTTTCGTCACAAATCTTCAGGTCTCTTAAACTTTCAGACAACTAGAAAGTTCATCTTGGAACATTATTCACTACTTACTCCTACAAGTTCAATTGCTCTGTGCTGAAAACAATGACATGTTTCAGAAACAAATCATGCAATTAGAAATGAATGAGCATTTCAGAACTACAGCAGCTCATATTCTGTTATCCTAAATTAGCACTTTAAAACACTTGATTTTACCCTATTGACATTAATTGAGCTCACCATGTGCTCATATATGACAAATTAAGAGAACTATTTTTTAAGAGCTCATTTAGCTTTAATTACAACATACTGTACATTACACAGAAAATATTGCCCCAAACTACTTCTTTCAATTCACATCTGATACATTCAAATTAATTAATGACTATAATTTAAAATGATTAACAAAGAAACAAAGATAGTTAAATCATATAGTTTAAATTGCTGTATGTCCAGCTACTTAAGAATGAGATAATTATTGTCTCACAATGCTCATGGGAAACAGAAAAAAATCGTTGACTAAATTAATGTGGCATAAGCCAATTTTATATTTCCACACTGTCTGAATAATTCTATTTCAAATCTGATGAAGTCTTGCATGGCATAACCAGTCCCAATTTAGCAAATCGTCTTAATTCGTGTAAAGTATGTAATCGCTTGCTTAATAGAATGAGAAATTAGATTCCTTTTTTTTTTCCTTTCCATTTGTATACCTTGGTCTGTTTAAATTAATTTCTTCCAAGAAATAACTTAAAGATGAATTTTAATCTCATTTACTTCAGAGCTATAGCTTTGAAAGGCAGCTAAGACTCCTTTCCTGAATTTGAGTGTTTCATTCTGATGTTTAGCTCAGAGTGACTTTCTTCTGATGGATGGTGTCTGAAAAAAATCCAATGTTAAGACTTCTTGGATACCTTAATTAATACAGCTCAGCAAGTCTGGTGGGCCACACAGCTAACAAGTTTCAATTATGGGAACTAATTTGGAATCTCTACCCAGCCCTGCATTTGTTGTTCACATATGAGGAAGAGGTTTTTTGGGTTGTTTAGTTATTAAGTAATTAATAATTGTGACCTCACTGTGTTCATCCAAAGAAAAGAATTAAAAAAAAACCTAAAAAAAAATTCCAAATCTAAAATGTGTTCTAAGTATCTTTAAAATTTTACAACAATTTGAGCGAAGTGATTATTGCTTTTTGAGATTAATTCAATTGTATCCATTTCTTATTGGTAAATTAAAAAAAAAAATAAAAAAAGAGACAATTCAAAAGATGAAAAACAGAATTACCCTGCCCCCTTTTCATGCCCCAAAAGGGAAAAAAAACCCAAAACAAAACCCAGACACACACACAAAAAAAAAAAAAAAAAAAAAGAGAAAATTAAAAAAATGAAAAACAGAATTCCCCTGCCCCCTTTTCATGCCCCAAAAGGGAAAAAAAGTACCTCAAAACAAAACCCAAACCCCCCCCAAAAAAAAAAAAAAGGAAAATTCAAGAGGTGAAAAAGAGAATAACCTTGCCCCCCTTTCATGCCCCAAAAGGGGAAAAAAAACCCAGAACACAACACAGACACACACACAAAAAAAAAGAAAATTCAAGAGATGAAAAAGAGAATTATCTTGCCCCCTTTTCATGCCCCAAAAGGGAAAAAAACACCAAAACAAAACAGACACACACAAAAAAAATAAGAAAAAGAAAAAGATTAAAAAAAGGGACAAGCTGAGGCATTTGACTTAAGTTGCCTGAGATTTCCCTTCAGAGACAAAATGCCTGATATCTAGATTTTTGAAATTAACTTAAATATGTCAAACAAGCAATCTGTATCTTACTCAAAGTCAATATACAGTATCACAGTATCACAGTATCACAGTATAGCAAGGTTGGAAGAGACCTCAAAGATCATCAAGTCCAACCCACTACCACAGACCTCAAGACTAGACCATGGCACCAAGTGCCACGTCCAAACGTGCCTTGAACACCTCCAGGGACGGTGATTCCACCACCTCCCTGGGCAGCCCATTCCAGTGGGGAATGACTCTCTCAGTGAAGAACTTTCTCCTCACCTCGAGCCTAAACCTCCCCGGGCACAGCTTGAGACTGTGTCCTCTTGTTCTGGTGCTGGTTGCCTGAGAGAAGAAAGCAACCTCCTGCTGGCCACAACCACCCTTCAGGTAGTTGTAGACAGCAATAAGGTCTCCTCTGAGCCTCCTCTTCTCCAGGCTAAACAATCCCAGCTCCCTCAGCCTCTCCTCATAGGGCTTGTGCTCGAGGCCTCTCACCAGCCTCGTTGCCCTTCTCTGGACACGCTCAAGCACCTCAATGTCCTTCTTAAATTGAGGGGCCCAGAACTGGACACAGTACTCAAGGTGTGGCCTAACCAGTGCAGAGTACAGGGGGAGAATGACCTCCCTGCTCCTGCTGGCCACACTATTCCTGATGCAGGCCAGGATGCCATTGGCCTTCTTGGCCACCTGGGCACACTGTTGGCTCATGTTCAGGTGAGTGTCAATCAGTACCCCCAGATCCTTTTCTGTTTGGCTGCTCTCCAGCCACTCCGACCCCAGCCTGTAGCTCTGCATGGGGTTGTTGTGGCCAAAGTGCAGCACCCGGCACTTGGATTTGTTGAAAGCCATCCCATTGGACTCTGCCCATCTGTCCAGGCGCTCGAGGTCCTGCTGCAGAGCCCTTCTGCCCTCCAACCCACCAACATCTGCCCCCAGCTTGGTGTCATCTGCAAACTTGCTGATGACTGTCTCAATGTCCTCATCCAGATCATCAATGAAGATGTTAAAGAGGATGGGATCACTATGTGAACTCAATAACAGTCTCCTATTTCATGGTGAAATCCTGACATAACTATTAAACCAGAACAGGAGATAAAAAGGTAGATATGTTAAAGTATAAAATAAAGAGTTATCAAAGAGTGTCTTAGTGGTATGGATGCAAAACAGATATTTAATTTAAAAGGTATCATTAAAAAAAGAGCTGCTTTAAAGTTAGGGAAAACTAAAGAAGCCATATTATCCCATCTCTATTAAATGGAATAAGCTTGGCATACAAATAAGAAGCCCTAATTTTTTGCCCACCACAAAATGCTTTGGTACTTAAGATACTCCATAGTCTTTGAAATGTCAAACTGTTCCTGGGCTGGTGTTTTAGGTAAAGAAATAATAATAGGTAAAGAAAGTTAAGTGTCAATAGAAAGTCTGAAAAAAAAAGGTAAATCTCTAGGACCTGTGAATACCTTCAGTGAATTCTATTCAACGTTCAAGGAGATCCCTTGTGGGGGAACTTCAGTTCTGTTATACTCTGCTTTTCTGTAAAGATTTGATCTTATGATGATTCAGAGGGCTGGAGGAGCTCTACTATGAGGACAGGCTACAAAACTTGGGGCTCTTCAGCCTGGAGAAGGGAAGGATTCAAGGAGACCTTCTAGTAGCCTTCCAGTATCTGAAGGGGGCCTACAGGAAGGCTGGGGAGGGACTATTTACAAGGTCTTGTAATGACAGGACTAGGGGCAATGGGTTTAAACTGGCAGAGGGGAGATTTAGACTAAATGTTAGGAGGAAGTTCTTTGCAGTGAGGGTGGTGAGACACTGGCACAGGTTGCCCAGAGAGGTTGTGGCTGCTCTCTCCCTGGAGGTGTTCAAGGCCAGGTTGGATGAGGCCTTGAGTGACCTGTACTAGTGGGAGGTGTCCCTGCCTCTAGATGATCCTTGAGGTCCCCTCCAGCCTTACCATTCTATGATTCTGTGAAATATTCTATAAACAGTGGAGAGAGATTTCATTATTGTTAACTCTCTTATTCTCATGGGAGAGTTCAAACTCCAAGATATCTGCTGGAAATACAATACAACAGAGAGAAGAAACATGGAGGTTCCTGGAATGTGTGGAAGATAACTTCCTGACACAGCTGGTGACAGGAAGGAATGGCCTCAGCCTGCACAGACAAGGTTTAGGCTGGACATTAGAATTTTTTTCTTTTCAGTTATAGGGTTGTCAGACATTGGAACAGGTTGCCTAAGATGATTGGGTCACCATCCCTGGATTTCTTTAAAAGCTGTGTAGATGCAGTGCTTGAGAATAAGGCTTAGTGGCAGACTTGGTAGAGTAGGGCTAATGGTTAGAGTTGATTATCTTGAAGGTCTTTTCTAATCTAAATTATTCCATGATTCTATGAAAAGCTGAAGCTATTAGTACAATTCGAGCAAAACCATTGTAACATTATAATTGTGGTTTATTTTCCTGTAGGGTACAAATTCAAAATTATAAATCTTATGGTTTCCTAATAAATAGCTTTGACATGTAATTTAACAACATTTTCTTTGTATTCTAGCAAATTCTTTGTATTTCACGCAAAGAATTAATTCCTTTACCACTAGCTCTTAAAAGTAATTATGCCAAACTAGATAAGAACCCTTATGAGTTATCTATCATTTCATATGTCTGAAAAAGACAAATACCAAAAAGTATAGCACACCAAGAAAAGGAAATCCAAAACATTGTCTATTTAATAGATGTTGACTGGGCAGGATGCCTACTCTTGGTTCTCTGTACAAATTAACATTTAGAGGTTCTTTAAGCCCCACCATACTGCCAAGAAATAGTACAATTCTAGCTTAACTGTGTGTACCTATAACGACTAAGCTAAGCCCACAATAGAAATAAGAGTTTGTTTCATATAGCACATGTTGGAAGCTGGATCTGAAGTAGCTGTGCTGAATCCACCACTAGTAATAATTTCAGATACCACGATCTGCATTCCATTGAATACCAAATAATTCACAGATGAGAGGCATTTTGAGTATAAAGTCTCTCATTTGGGGTATTCTGCCTGAGAAACTAATAGTTGATCATATGAGAACCTCTTTTCTGCTTTTAAAGAATGGTAAAATTATGAATTATCACTAAAAGTAACTTCAAAAGAGGTTTTGGGGTGTTTTTTATACTGTATTTCAATAACATTATACATCTCTTCCAGCTCCAGGGAGACGAAAGCTCATGAAGGTTGTAGTCTTTTAGTATATCTGGGCTGGTTAGAGGCTCAGAATAACTCCAGATGAAATGCAGTGATTAATTCATGTCTCAGTCCAATCTTCTATTTTGAAGACCCAGGAGCCCGAGCTCCATACTCAGCTTTGCAAACACTGACACCTGCTTTTTCATTTTCTTTGTTGTTGTTGTCATGTGGGGTTTTGTTGTTTGTTTGGTTTTGTTTTGTTTTGTTTTTTAACTTTGCAAGTTGCATTCTGACTAAACCTGAGGCTTTTGGGTGGTTTTATGACACTCAAACCTTTTTTTCAGATATGGACTGCAGAAAGCATGTGAACCTCATCTCCTTGTTGTAAATCAAATGATACCAGGACATACCAGACATTACAAAATGGTAAATGAATACTTGTGAGTCAGAGAAGAGAATAATGCAAGGCTGCTTAAGGTGTTGTCCTGTCATGTTATCATGTCAAACCGGTTGTAGTATCTTTCTGCTTGAACTACATGAGAGTATGATACTACATTTTTCACAGCAACATCAGTGTTGAGCGATATGTGGCCATCACATTATGCTCACACGCTTGAAGAGACCTTAATCTTTCACATCCTTTTACAGGAAGTACTCTTCTTTTGATAGTTTACAAGGAGATACTGGGAGTGGAAATATCTTTCAGAATACTACTCATGATATCATGTTGTATTGTTGGATTTCACCACGTTGAGAACTACCATTCAGTTGATTTTGTATTGACAAACATAGTAGTGAAGCATTCACTGATTTCCTTATAAAAGAGATATGGTTTAGCAGGTTTCTTTTGAAAATCTTAGCTGTAAATAAGATGTGAGACTTTCCCCAATTAACACTGAAATACATGTTTCAGGGTCAACTCTGTAATCTTGTCACAAAGGAAGACTCATTGATTTAGCCAGCAATTGAAAAGGCAGATTAGCTTTTCTGTGCCTAATTTTCAGTATTTTTATCAGTAAGTACAATATACTGTCTTATGTTAATATAAAAAAAAAAAAAAGACAAATTAACCATATTTGTAACTTCCAAGATTATTATGAACTCATACTGTGACAGCTGCTCCTAGACATGGAAAACATTTCTGGTGAATAAAATCAAGTTACAATTAAATGCATTCAGCAGACTAGTGAACCAAGAAATATGCTCCAGCTTCTGAAGTCACTCCATATTTGAACTTAGTCCAACAGCTTCACTTGAAGTTGTAGTCACTGCATGATTAAGTTATGATTCTTGAATACCTACATAAAATTAATATAAGTAATTAGCCGAAACCTAACTAGATCCTTGGCAAGGGACAGTAAACAAGAGTGATCTTGTTAAATGAGTCATTTCCAGTAGGAGTAGGCAGCATGCTTGTACTTAAAGATGAGGCAGGAAAGGAAGACACATCAACCATTATGTAGGTTGTGATTAATCACAGTTTAAGACTAATATATTATATCAAGTGTACTGTTGTACTTCTCTGCCTAACAACAAATCAAAGTGCAGTTTCTCACTGCTTTCTGGAATATTAGTTTTTTTTCCCAACATTTGGAGATAAATGCCAAGAGGATCAAACTGTGTTGTACTTGTGCAACAGACTTTGAACTGTCCTTCCCTATAAAGGCATTGACAGGTCAGTGCTACTTCAAATCTTAAAAAGAGCTATTCTCACGAATTCTCTAGTGCCCCGCAGAGGAGTTCTATATTTTCAAAGAAAAGTTACTTAAATTAACATTTTCAGTTATGTCAAGAGACCTGAGTCAGAGAAAAACTGTATTCAGACATAACTTTGATGATCTTATTAGCCTTTATTCATATTAAAATCAATGAAAAGTTGATAAAAAATAATATTACTGGGCATCAAGTAGATACTGAAACATATGTGAAAGAAATTATGGTAAATGTGCTGGTTTGAAGCTAATTGGAATATTTTAATGGAGAAAATTATACTATAGGCTGTGAAAAGGAAACAATGGTGATGTCTACTTCACTCATAGGCTTGCTGAGATGTATGAAAAAAGAATACAAAACAATGATAAGACACTCGGGCTCAGACACTCTTGTGCTGTCTAGTTTCTTCCCTTCTCCTCTCTGCTGAGTAACCTCACTAACCACTTTTCTTCTAACCCCCCTGGCCGATCCTCTAAACTCACCTTGCGCGTAAGGCAAACCTTGGGGTAAGGCATAGGTGTGGGGAGAAGGTGGAAGGGTGGTTGGGAACCCCTCCTGGGGTCTCTGATTTCTGGGAGGGGTGTTGTGTTTCTGTATTACCTTTGACTTGTATATTTCTGTAAATATTCCTGTATATAGTGTATATATCTGCTTGTACATTGTTCTAAGCTGTAAATACAACTTCATCTCTTAACTTCCAGCCAGCTGAGCCTAGTTTGGGTGATTTTACAGAGTGTGGGGGGGCAGGGAACTCCCAAACCATCACAGGATAACTACTATTTTTGCACAGTATTTATGGTAAAATATTCCAAGCTGGCCCAAGAAAAAGAAAAACTGACACAAGAACAATTACTAAGCAGACACCAGCACTGATGATGTCTCTGGAGAAGCCTAGTGCCAGACATTTCAGAAAGGTTGTTCTAGTTTGTAGCCATTTTAAGTATGCAGTTCTTTTGCTACAAATTACAGTAATACATTAAAAGTAGTGCTCTGAAAATAGGTGAAGTACAATCAAACTGACAGAGGAAATGAGGTGGATTCAAATTAAGTTTATTTCTATGCAGTGTAAGAGTCAGTTTTGAACAATTATGAGAGAATAAAAACATCCTCAGAGAAAAAAATTCATTTCCAAGAACAAGCATCCCAATTTTTCATCAACAAATTGTAGGTTGAAATAAAAGCATTTATCTGTATCTATTTGCTGACCAGAAGGAAAAGAAGAATTTTTTGTCTCCCACTTCTTTCTATACTATGGAAAAATAAGTCTGAGATGTGTTAAGTCACCACAGTCTCAAATAAGTTGACAAAAATTACCTGCAGCACACAGTTAAGAAGTTAAGTCCATGAGTTAGTCTGTGAAGGTTCTTCATCTTCTAAAATAACAGCTTGCCCCAGAAAGTCAAATGTGGTAGAGGGAAACAAAAGGTATGTTTTGTAAGATTTTACTACTGGGAGTGTAATCTTGTCTTCCTTCTATTTGTTGTTTCACATGGGAGTTTTACAGATCTTCATTATGTGATGCTTTGGTATACTTAGGTTCATGCTAAAAATCACAAAAGTATTTTTAAAGATACTTGTTTTAAAGATACTCTTCCCACATTTCTAACTATTTTAGATAGTAAAAAATATTCTGAATTTTCTTTCCAGCTTACACATCACAATATTTTACCTCGTATTTATTACATGCTGAATCTAGAACTTCTTTCAGTCCTTAATTTCCTGCTATCTCTCATATTAATAATTCTGCTGATGAAGAAATTGAATTTAGTCCATCTGGGATTTTTTATCTGTGTATAATTGTTACCTGCTACTATGACCAATGATGCCCTTGACAGATGATTGGAACTAAGATGATGCCCTGAAAAGGTTCAAAATAGGGATAGCACAGAAGAAATCAGGTAAATAAAACCTACTTTATTATTCCTATCACAAGAGTGCTAAAACAATGGATATAGTCATACCATGAGAATACCTATTTCTGGAATCCTCTGTATCTGTGATTCAATTGGAAAAAAAATATATATCAAACAGGTTGGGTGTTACTATTCTCAGTTGTTACTATTAAAGACCATATTATGAACTATTTTCAAGAAGAATAAGTTTTAAAGGGGATAGTTCAAATACTATCAATACTTTTTGCAGTCTCAGAAACAGGTCTAAGCTTTTAATCCAAAAGTGATCTTCACAGAATCATCACCATTGTATCAACAGACAAAGGGTCTTCTAGAAAGAAGTTTCCAGTCTAAAGGAAAACAAATTATGAAAAAGAGAATCTTAAAGCTACTGGCTCCACTACTCAAAGTGAACAAAAATCTCTTGTGATGTGGAAATAGTACTGAATCAAAATGGTTTGAGACAGTGCCTACTGTGAAAGTTGAGGAAACTCATTTCCTGTGAAAATAAATGGAGCAGCAAAGAAAACATGTTCTGTAAAATGTAAGAAAGATAAGAATAGACTACACAGAAATTAGTCTTTGGAGTTTGTTGAAGTTGAGTCTTACAGACTTTGGAAGAGATTGAATCAGTTCAGAAGACTTGCTAGTGTACCAAATAACACTCTCAGATTAGTAGCAGTAATGTTAATAGTAATAATTCTAATACAGATTTTCACTGAGAAGCCAGGAACAAAAATGAATTGTTTTCACATAATTACTTTACTCTGGCCTTTTCTAATCACAAGAGAAGACATAAAATCAGTGAAGATTTGGGGGTAGGAGCTTTTGAAGGGTGTCTAAGCCACAAGTAGCATTCTTGGAACAGCCTCAAGTGGACCTGAACTGTGGGATTTTTGGGTTTTTTGTTTGTTTTGGCTTTTTTTTTTTTTCATTTAAAAAAAATTTCTGTATTATGGCAGGCTAAATAGCTGCTACATGAGCAGCAAGACTTTCCCTTACAAGAGAAGTAGAGCTGGCACTAGGTGTCAGGAACTTCTACACTGTCCCCAGACTGTCTCCATCACTCACAAGCCATCTGGATTGAATCTGCATCTCAGTGATGCAGTCATTAACAACAGTGACAGTAGTTCTCACAATACTGGTAGTCTGATTTAAAAGCAAAGGAGTTTTACTCATATTTGTCTGGGGTTTTTTTGGTTTTTAGTTTGTTTTGAGTGTTGGGTTTTGGGTTTGGTTTTTTTTGTTTGTTTGTTTTGGGGTTTTTTTGTGAAAGGAGAAATTATCCACTGAAGGTTTTTAATCAAGCTTAGTTGATTAACTAAACTTCTTTTTTCTCTGAAGTTAAGCAAGCTCCATCTTTCATTTCCATAGGTTCACCAATCCTCATATTGATTTCTTTCACTAATAACTCAAAACTCATTCTTAATCAATACTTGCCAAATAAAGAGGAGCTCAGAGGAGACAAAGCTTGTTGGCTGCTTCCCTAATGCTAAGAAATACATAATTTTAAAATGTCAGTATAACAATCTACTCAATAACAGAAGGAATTTCCATTCTTCTGTCTCTTGATCTATCAATCTACTGATCTATTGATTTATGGATCAATCAGTCTATCTTATAGATATACTGACTCTATAAACATGTTTTTCTTTTACCCTACCAAACTGAAGTAATTTGTTCCTAAATGTGTTTCACATTAACATTTTTCTTTTCTTGATTTTGTTTGAAGTAGTTCTGTGCCATTTCATGAGTTGTGCAGCAGTTTATTATGTAAGCTGGTAAAATGCATTCATAAGGGGGAAAAACATCAAAAATACAAAAAGAATGTGGTACCACTGTAACATAAATTGGAAAAACATTCCTGTTCTGTAACATATTTCCAAGCTGGCAGTTTATCAGAAACACTCTCTTAAAAAAATGCAAATGACCTCTCAATTAGCAAGCATGGAATAAAAAAAAAACAAAAACAAAAAAAACAACCAAAACCAAAAAAACCCAACTTACTCAAACCCAAAAGGTCTGACCCAGTTGTTGGCATTATTCATATGAAATATTTCACTGGCCTAATCAAAAAATACTTTAAGGTCTTGTTTCAACTATTGTTGAATGCAAATACTGCAGGCCAAGCTCTTTCTTTCAAAATAAATGACCAGTTGCAGAACAATAAAAACAGTTGAGGCATTGATGCTAAGACATGAAAAGCGGGATGCCAAGGCGGGTTTCTACACCGCATTCCAAACATTTTGAATGCCTTTTGATTGTTACCACAAATCCACCGATTGTTGTGAAAAGGGTATGTGTCATCAAGCCACAGGCAAGGCCTTGAATACATCTGGCTCAGGATTTGTGGCCTTGATATTAAAACACTACGCAGTCACAGTTCTGTAGCAACTATTCCCCGTCCAACACCACCGCCCTTTTAGAGAAGCATGTCTCTGCTAATGGCATAATGGCACAAATTAATTCAGAAGATCAGGAAGAATTCATGGACTATATATGCACTGCATTCTTCTCTATATAAAATATTTACGGTTTGAGAGCTACACCACATACTGGAACTGCATTCTTTCATCAACTACTATTTTCTGTGTTCATTTAAGGCTCCAAATCCCCCCTAGAACTTACCTATTTCTTTCTCTTTCATATAACATAGAGGCAAGCTGTCTCTCCATATTTTAAGATGCTGTTCTATGCCATTCTAAGTATCAAAACAAAACTGCAAGTAGTTTAAACTGAAACATGAGGGTGGTGAGTCACTGGCACAGGTTGCCCAGGGATGTTGTGGCTGCTCCCTCCCTGGAGGTGTTCAAGGCCAGGTTAGACGAGGCCTTGAGTGACCTGTACTAGTGGGAGGTGTCCCTGCCTATGGCAGGGGGTTGGAACTAGATGATCCTTGAGGTCCCTTCCAACCTTACCATTCTATGATTCCCTGTATAAATTGCTGTCATTCTCCAAACTAATAATGATGTTGAAAACATCCATAAGACTTCTTTAATCCATTTTACTTGAAAATACATTTTTCTCTCCCCTTCAAAATCTTGTTCGGGCAGGAAGTGTAAAATTTTTCTAGGGTTTTAGTCAGTCAGAAATTTGTCCAGAAGAAAATCCTCAATGAATAGCTGCTGCACACACACCTTGCAGCTGTCATGCATTTGATCTTCAGTGTAAAGGAGCAGAGAAGCTGATACCTCCTTGTATCCAATAGCCACACTTCAGCTGATCTAGAGAGTTTATCAGTGTATGTGCTTCTAAACACGTATCGCTGGTCCAATCCATTGTGCTTTCATCAATAGTAGTATATCCTTAATTCTGTCCAGAATTTCCTAGACAAAATAAACAGGAAATCAAATAAGTTACAGTGTATTATTTAATTATTGTAGATCCAATCCAGGAGAAAAGTATCAGAATGAGTAGAATTTGATGCTTTAGAAATAGTATCAGATTATCTAGCAAAGCAGAAAAAGTTCATAACAGTTTATTTTCCAGCATGGATGCAAAAGACTGTGAAGCTCAATGTCAACTGCAGGCCTTTGCTTCCAGGTAACAGTAGTTTTCTGGTTCAGATATCGCCTGTATCCTGCAGAAAACCCCTCTCAACATTATATGACAAAGATGAGATTGTGCCTCAGGCAGTTAATTCCCCTTTCCTCTCTACAGACATCACCTGGCTTTAAGAAGTAATAGAAGAAAATCTTTAAGGTAAAATAGCATTGGATGGACTTCAAGTGCCAATGAGTCTTGATATTTATCTGTTCTGCTTTGGTGAGACATCTGAAGGAATTTTCTGCTTCTGCTGTGATTGAAAATATTGAGACACTATCTAGAGTAATGTGCTGTTTTGAGGCTAATTGGAATATTTTAATGGAGAAAATTGCTTCATTTTCACAGCATGTAATGTAATGGTGATGTCTACTTCACTCACAGGCTTGCTGAGATGTTTAAGAACTCAAAACATAGATAACACAGTGTCTCGGGCTGGCAGTCAGTCTCTGGGGCACAGTGTCTCAGGCGGTCTAGCTTCTGGCTTCTCCTCTCTGCCGAGTAACCTCACTAACCACTTTTCTTCTAACCCCCCGGTCGATCCTCTAAATTCACCTTGCACTTAAGACAAACCTTGGGGTAAGGTGTAGGGGTGGGAAGAAGGTGGAAGGGTGGTTGGGAGCCCCTCCTGGGGTCTCTGATTTCTGGGAGGGGTGTTGTGTTTCTGTATTACCTTTACCTTGTATATTTCTGTAACTATTCCTGTATATAGTGCATATATCTGCTTGTATATTGTGCTAACCTGCAAATATAGCTTCATTCCTTAACTTCCAGCTGCCTGAGTTCTAGTCTGGGTCATTTTGCAAAGTGTGGGGGAGCGGGGAACTCCTAAACCATCACAAGTAATATCATAACTTTTCCCTTCTGATGCCGCTTATGACAAGGAAGATCAGTCTTTGAAAATCAAGAGAATTCCCTCATAAAGAGTTCCAGGAATTTTTTGAGCTTCCTGAAAGTTCAAAATCTGACTCAGTCAGCATTAGTAAGGATTGAGTCATGTCTTCCTTTTTTTTCCCTGACATATCAGAACTTGCTTGTGCTTTCTTCACAAGTAATGAAAGAGCAGAAGTAGAACTTGAGAGGTTAGAAACAAAACAGATGTCCCATAGTGGGCTTAGGTGTTCAGCTTTAGTCTTCTTTCAGTATCCTCACCTGACAAAACAGAGCAAGTGTGCTATACAGCAAGTAAAGAAAAAGGGATGGAAGCATAAAGGGTGAGATTATATACATGTCAGTTTAACAATATGCCTGTGTTTGGGAGAATTATTTTACTTTGAAGACATCCTTTTTAATTAATAAAAGTATAGTTCTTTTACAGAATGTGCCAATGTGGAATCTGAATGGCTATGGAGCTTTTGTTGTCCACAGAACACCTGATTTAATTCTAAACATCATGCATTTCAGCAAGGTCAATATAATGTTGTGGTGAGGAGTAATCCCTGTGCTTTCAATACCATTGTTTTTAAACTACTCTTATTTCTATTGTTACTCCTTGAAATACCATATTCCAGGGTTAATGGACTCGATGTATCCATTAGGGTTTGGACAAGGTCTAGAACTACATGGCAATGTTGGCCTTTCTGCTTTAAAATTCTTCACAGGAAATTTGCAAACTGGAGCAGATAAAAGCTACTGTTGAATGCATCAACACATACAAGGAATTAATAAGCCAAGAAAATACAATGACAACTAGCATCTAATNTATACTGTGATACTGTGATTTCTCATCTGAGCAACGAAATGCTGTGTGTTTGACAGCAATGGGTTGAAGGGAGGAATGTTAACTCTACAGAAAAAAAATTAAATCTAGGGAATATATAAAGGTTTTAAAACTATTTACCTTGCCATTAAAGGAAAGATATCAACACGTACAACTGAAACTACGTGATATGAGGGAAAATGGAAAACATACCCAATATTGTTTTTTCTGAATTAACATGTTAGCAACCTAAATTGAAGTTTTAGAACACAGCATTTTTCTTCATTGAAGGGCTGACAGTGAGTTTGTGTGGCTGGAAAGGATGGTAAAACTGGAGACAGAAATTAAAACCGGATCTCAGGATAGAAGAAACTGGAAAGAATAGGACAGAGACATCAAACTTAGAATGCCTAGGTCAAGGAATGAAAGCCAAGAGGACAGTTTCTGCTGAATCTTGTTTCCAGTAAACAGTCTTACTGACCACTTTCTATCACAGATTAATTCATATGCTGGCAGCCAGATTCTCAAATTTAATGGTTTCAGCCATAAAAAGGATGAAAGTGACCATAAATATTTTGTCACCAAGAAGACTTTTTGTTGGCTAAAAATTGCTTTGAAGATTGGCATATCTTTGGTTTCTTATAACCTGAAATGTTAGACAGCTATTTCAAAACATACCCAAGTATAATTACACTATTTCAAAAGATTGCAAGCTAAGATTAAGAAATGCTGTATTATGGGGTTTTTTTTAAGCAAATCTGAATTAAACTGTTTTGTATGTATGCATGTGTTGACAGTCTTTAGTTGTACTACAGTCATTATTTTTCAACCTCATTCAGCGCTCAGAATGGCAATGCAAGCGAATCAGGGTTGAGGAATGAGGAGTGAAAGGACCTGCAACTGTTCTTTAAAGAACAATTGTTTCTTAAAATACAATATGACTGAAAGATTTGGGACTGTCTTCAATTAAATTTGGATAATCCTGGGGACTTCAAGCATCCACCAAACCTTATGTTGTACAGGCTTCTAACAGTCAGTAGTAAGACACTTTCCATTTTTCAGGTACCCATCATAATAGCCTCATGCCACCTTTGTAGAAACACTGTTAACTCCTCCCTCCTGAGTTACATAGAGCTGTATGCTAACATTAAGTGTTTAGCAATGATAGTTTGTCTGAAAAAACAACCCCTAGATTATTTATTAAGGCACTCTAGGTTAATGAAGGTGTCTGGCCCTTATATAATCTTGTGATATACCATACCAATGAATTTATTCCCTTGGTGAAAACAATTGTGAAACATTCATATATGATAGTGCTAAATATGATTGAAAACTCGTGAGAAAATTAATATTCTGCCTTCAGACCAATGTTTGAATAACATGCATAAGTTATTGGGCCACCCACTGGACAACAGGAAAAAAAGTATTAAATACTTACTCATTTAGGAAAAAAAAGAACCTATCCTTTGCACTTATTGAGGCAGAGACCTCACATATGGAAAAATTTATCTGAGCATGCAATTGAAAACTGTTAAAAACAGTTCTTAATGTACCAGGAAATGCATTAAGATTTCAATATTAGTCCTCCACTTTTCTCAACACTTGAATGATTCTTTTCTTATTAGCATTTTTCATTTTATTTCTTTTTATGTATAATTTCATATCTTGGTCAAAGTAGTATTCTCAGATCTGCTTTTAGACGTAAATTGTGCTCTTGTTAAACATATTTTTTTGCGCTCCTGGTGTCACAATTTGTATTGACGTAAATAGTTGTGTCAAGATGACTTGTCAGTGTTTTCCTGTTTGTTCACTCCCAGATTATTGTAATCTTCTGTTTGTGACATCCAAATCACTCACATTGCGTAAGACTGTAAAGTCTTTAGAGGATTACAGCTTTTTAGTTTGCACACTGAGGGCAGTAAATAAGGAAGAATTAGGTGAGTTATGGAGGTATTAGTTTGCCATTGAAGTTCCTCTGCACAAAGAAGGTTGCATTCACAACTGCTCTTTTTATATAATAAAGACCTAACAGGCACTTATGAGGCAGCTGCTTGATCACAGTCTGTAGAGGTACATTCTTTTCAGCGCTTCCTTGCCACCTGAAGGAAAGCCTGCTTCTTGGAAGTACATGGAGTCAGTAATCTAAAAGTTGACATGATGCTGTGCAGTCTCCCCAGTAAAGTGTTTGGTGGTCTTATCTGGAAAATTCCCCCTGAACAGGCATAATGACAAATGGAGGGTTGCATGTGCACAAGCATAAAAAGTAAGTGAGAAGTAAAAGTCAGCACTTTGACATAATCAGTAAGCAGAAACAGCTGGAATGTGAAGGGCATTTAAACCCTCCTGCCAAAGGTCACAACTAGACTGAGAACTGGGTCACAAAATATGTAGTTCAGCAGCTACACATCCTATAGTCAAATCATTCACTCTTTCTAAGCCCTTCAGCAAGTATTTATAAGCTTAGTATGAGGCAGTATTAACTGTTAGAATTCCTACTGGTGAGGAAAATTCAACAAGCCAACTATTCAATTTATTTTTAATAGTAACGAATTTTCATGGAAAGACAGCTGTTTGTAAACCACAGGCCTGACAATTTAAGCCTCTCTTCATAATTGTCAGCCAGGTTTCACACTGGCATATGGTATCAGCAAGGCAGAATAGCAAGTAGCCTTTGCTCTGATGCACAGTAAGGGCATGAGCCAACACTGTGTGCATTTGTAATCCTAATGACCACTAAAGATCAGAGTACTATACACATCGCATCACATTTACCTTTGCAATTTACAGCAAACTAATCAGATAACAATTCTGAAGTTCAAACAGGGAAGGAAATGTTCCCAACAGATAACACTTTTCATAGCTATTCTCATAGCAAAACAATGTAAACTCTGGAATGGTTCCAGCTCAGAGGAATGAGAATGACTTCTGAAGAGACCTCCAGCAATTATGAGAGCTATCATAAAAGCACTGGAGCCACTGTAATAAGCTATATGTTGAGAACAGCGACTACAGCAGCAATTAAAATCCACTCATGACAAGACAAACCAAAGATTGAACTTTCTCATTCTCTGGATAAACATTTGACAAGTAGGTTCCTATTGCATTTTGAACTTTGTTTCTGTTTAAGCTAGACAAGAACATGACAGCTAGCAGCTTATACTAAACACTGACAGGCTTCATCCAAGGCACTCTAATATTAGCCTGAGGATTGTACCTTTTAAATCTACACTTTTAAAATCTGTGTTCCAAATTAGGCATTAAGTGTAATCAGAACATAATGGTACATAGCATATTGTGCTCTGTATTCACAATGAAGATGCAACTACAGCATTGAAAGTAATCATAGCATTATTTTCTTCAATTCTTACAAATACCTGGATGTGGCTCTGAGCAACCTGATCTAATGTGAGGTGTCCCTGCCCATGGCAGGGGGGGTGGAACTGGTGGGAATGGCTTTTCCTATGCCAGCCCAAATTCATGTAGGATGCTTTACCCAGGCTACAGCCAAGGGAAGATCTTGTGTTGTCTTCACTAAGCACCTAACATTTGTTATCATTAGTGTTGTTAATGCTTTGGAATTTTAAGTCACAAACCTCTAAATCTTATGGGGTGCATTAGTGTGCTGAAAAACAGATTTACAGACATCAGGATATGACCTGTGCAGTAGCTTTAGACCTTTATCCACCTGGGAACAAATCAATATATTTTCCAACCAACTCATAGAGCATCTGAAGAATTGAAGCATGAAGAAATGGTATGGCTGAGTCCATGTGAAAGTGAGTACAGTTTAAAGAAGAAACACACATGGTTTGAAATAATTTGTAAAAGCCTCTGGCTGTCAAGAAGCTTAATAAAATCAAATCCTGAAGGACATGAGACCTTGACAGGCTGGAGAGGTGGGCCCAAATCCATCTTACGATGTTCAACAAAGCCAAGTGTAAGGTCCTGCAGCTACATTGAGGCAAGCACCAATATAGGCTGGGTAGTGACTGGCTTGAGAGCAGTCATGAGGAGGAGGAGTTGGGGATGCTGGTGGATGAGAAGCTCAACATGAGCCAACAGTGCACACTTACAGCCCAGGAACCCAACCAGATCCTGGGCCACATCAAGAGAAATGTGCCCAGCAGGGTGAGGGAAGTGATTCTGCCCCTCTACTCCACTCTTGTGAGACCTCACCTGGAGCACTGCATCTAGTTCTGGAGCCCCTATTACCAGAAAGATCTGGAGGTGCTGGAACCTGTCCAGAGAAAAGTCACAAGGATGATCAGAGGTCTGAAGCTCCTCTCCTATGAGGACAGGCTGAAACAGTTGGGGCTGTTCAATCTGGAGAAGAGAAGGCTCCAAGGAGACCCCATTGTGACCTTCCAGTATCTGAAGGGGGCTACAAGACAACTGGTGAGGGACTTTTCAGGGTGTCAGGTAGTGATAGGACTGAAGGAACAGAGTAAAACTAGAAGTGGGTAGATTCAGATCAGATGTTAGAAAGAAATTTTTCACCATAAGGGTGATAAGACACCAGAGCAGGTTTCCCAGGAAGGTGATGGAAGCCCCATCTCTGAATGTTTTTAAGGCCAGGCTGGTTGGGGCTCTGAGCAACCTGATCTAGTGTGAGGTGTCCCTGCCCATGGCAGGGGACTTGAAGATGAATGAGCCTTGAGGTCCCTTTCAATGCTGACAGTTCTATGACTCTATCATTACAGTCATCTAGAGCCCTAACCTGGCTCCACACAGTCAGCATTTCACCTGGTACTGAATAAAGTCAAGTTTTAACTTAGTTATAAAACAAGACAGAGTTCTAGCCACTAAAATAAAGAGCATCAATGAGATTTGAATTTTATTCCATTTTCCTTGTTAGGGATTCTCAGACATTTCCTCCATGCTAATTCAATGCTTCTCAAAACATTTCACAGATCTATTCCTGGCATTTTTACAGCTTTCCAAGTGAGCAGAAAGCAGCAGCTAAACAAAGAGAAGCTCAGTCTAAGTAAGGAGGCCAGATCAGCATCCATGGGTGAGGTTGGAATAAACATCAAGTCCCTATCCTGTCTAACCGGGGGGCCACCAGGCCCCCCGGCCTTTGATCCCCTTCACCATTCACCCAGTGTGCACCATGAGGACTCACCAGTGATGACAGGAGGGGATCCCTCTGCCCAGTTGGGCAAGCTTGGGGCTTCTGCATTTCCTGGAGCTGGTTAAAAAGGGGAGTGGGCAGAGTGGGCAAAATGGTCTCAGCTGGGGTGGGAGGAGACTCCAACAGAACCCAGG
>WBNM01033119.1:0-17665 GCA_013399055.1 Ramphastos sulfuratus | reverse complement strand
AACCAGCACCAGAACAAGAGGACACAGTCTCAAGCTGTGCCAGGGGAAGTTTAGGCTGGAGGTGAGGAGAAAGTTCTTCACTGAGAGAGTCATTCCCCACTGGAATGGGCTGCCCAGGGAGGTGGTGGAGTCACCGTCCCTGGAGGTGTTCAAGGCAGGTTTGAACATGGCACTTGGTGCCATGGTCTAGTCTCGAGGTCTGTGGTAATGGGTTGGACTCGATGATCTTTGAGGTCTCTTCCGCCCTTGGTGATACTGTGATACTGTGATACTGTGATATTTTGGTGCATCTGAGATTGCTTTTTTGCAATATACTAAAAAATCCTAAGTTAATGCAAAGTTTGAGTGTTGAGGGCTCTGAAGTGTTTGAATGGTATTGCCAAAGTTGCCTCAGCAGGTTTTCAAAAGTACTGCACAATTGTCTGGAATGCAAAAGCAATACTTACTTCCTTTAACAGCCTCAGGTGCCCTCTGGCAAACTCTTCACTATCAGAGGGCACTTTAATAGCATTGAGATAGCTCTGACTAACATCAATATCATTCAAATGACTATGAGATAATGCTGAATTGCACTGAATTCCTTTGAAAGCTATTAAAGGAAACAATAAATTTTTACACTCTAAGTTACTAACAAACTGTTGTTAGTATTCACAACTTTTCACACGGGTATCTTGTATCAGCCTTTTTATGCCTAAATTGGAGGAGAAACCAAATCTAGCTTATTGAATTCGGAGATTTTTAATTTTCACTGAATATGGAGTTATGAAATAAGAATCCCAGAATCACAGAATGTTAGAGGCTGGAAGGCACCTCCAAAGCTCATCAAGTCCAACTGCCCCTGCCAAAATCAGGATGACCCAGGATAGTTTGCACAGGAACACATCCAGGTGGGTTTTGAAGGTCTACAGAGAAGGAGACTCCACAACCTCTCTAGACAGCCTGCTGCAGGGCTCCAGAACCCTCACTGTAAAGAAATTTCTCCTCATGTTGAGGTGAAACCTTTTGTGTTCCAGTTTGCATCCATTGTTCCTTGTCTTATTACTGAACACCACCAAAAAGATCTTGCCCCCATCTACTTGACACCAACCCCTCAGATATGACCTCCTCTCAGCCTCCTCCTCTCCAGACCAAACAGCCCCAGGGCTCTCAGTCTCTCCTCATAGGGAAGATGTTCAAGACCCCTATTCATCCCTGTGGCTTTCTGTTGTACTCTCTCCAGCAGGTCCTTGTCTCTCTCAAATTGGGGAGCCCAAAACTGGACACAGTATGGCAGGTGTGGTCTCACCAGGGCAGAGAAGAGGGGAAGCAGAACCTCCCCAGGCCTGCTGGCCACACTTGTCTTGAGCCACCCCAGGATGTCGTTGCCCTTCTTGGCCACAAGGGCACATTTCTGGCCCATGGAGAACTTCTGAGAGACCTCATGCTTTGTATACATGCATTTATAATTGTCCTGGTAGGGCATAAATTCTGCCAGGCTGGTTTAATCCTGGCTCTCCTCCTTCTGTTGCAGGTCCTGGAGTGGAGTAGAATGGACAATGGAGTACCAAAGCTTTGAGTGCTAGGGGCTCAGCACCATGTGTCAGGTGTTTGGTGCTGCCCCTCAACGTCCCTGCATGGTCACACGAGGCACAAAGCTTTGAATTCATTGGGCAGAACAATGATGCTAGTGCCTGTTGGCCAGTTTCATTTTCAAAATGATGTATTTAATGGGGGGGTGATTTAGAACCCGTGCCTTTCTGCACTCACCCTCCACCAGGAGCAGGACCCCATTTGCGGCTCATTTACTGGGAATCTCTCGTTGGCCATGTGTTTGCAGCTTGCACTAACAGCAACTCAGCTCTTCTCTCCTTCCCTCTGCCTGGAATATTTTTGTATTTTACTGCAGGATCATTATTGTGACTTTTGTATAGGAAACTTACTCAGCGACCAAGGTGTTGTGAGTACATCTGCTGGAGTTAATGCTAAGGCTCCATAAACATAGTTACAATTTTTCCCATTTTCACATTCCTATTGTCCAAGTTCTGATTGATTAAACTGTTTAATTCTGTGTTCATAAATGTCCTTTGTGCAACTACTTCCTGTTGACCAAAAATCCAGAGACTCTCAGGGAATTTTCTAATATGAATAAGAAAATTAATATTCATACAGAAATTAATAATCATAAGTAATAAATTATTAATCTATACAACATTTATCTACATTTGTTTTCCTTTTTCATTTTTATTTCTTAGTTTTTCTTTTTATTTCCTCATTTTTCCCTCTTAGACTGGTGTGACTTGCTCTTCTTCAGCCAACAGGTAAAGANCTTATGCACCCCATAAGATTCAGAGTTTTATGACTTAGAATTCCAAAGCAGTAATAACAGTAATGACAACAAATGCTAAGTGTTTAATGAAGACAACTAGACAAGATCTTCTCTTGGCTGTAGCCTGGGTAAAGTGTCTTGCCTGAATTCAGACTGGCATAGGAAAAGCCATTCTCATCCAGTTCCAACCCTCCTGTTATGGGCAGGGACACCTCAAACTAGATCAGATTGAATTTGTAGTTGTGATGGTTTGGGAGTTACCTGCTCCCCCACACTTTATAAAATCACTCAGACTAGTCTCAGCTGGCTGGAAGTTAAGGAATGAAGCTGTATTTACAGTTTAGCACAATATACAAGCAGATATATGCACAATCTACAGGAATATTTTCAGAAATATACAGAAATATACAAGTTAAAGTTAATACAGAAACACAGTACCCCTCCCTCCTTTTCCTCAGGGCTGCTCTCCAGCCATTCACCACTGGATTTGTGCTCGAGATTGTGCTGACCCAGGTGCAGAACCTAACACTTGGCCATGTTGAATTTCATGAGGTTGGCTTGGGCCCATCTCTCCAGCCTGTCCATGTCCCTCTGGATGGCATTTGGAACTTCATAATCTGTTTATAAATCACTAGTAGATATATGTTTACAGTGATGAAAAGGTAAGGATAATCTTAGCTGAAATGTAGATTAGAAATTATATATTATGTGCTATGTGTAGTATGCATTAGATACTACCTTTGTCAAAAACAGAGAGGCACACCACATTCAAGGTTAAATTTATATAACATCCACTGCAGATGTTTTGAATTGTAGCTTACATCAGTAGCCCAATAACAGGTTACATTACTATACAATTATATTTACATAGCTTAATAAATTGTTTGTTATGTTGGACAGTGACCATAATTTGTTCTTATCCTTGTCCAGTTAGTCTTGGTAAATGAGCCCTAAATAAATGAGCAAATACAGCTCTCACCAGCATAATTCTGAGTAATCCCATTGAGAACAAAATTTGCATGCTGACAGGCACTGAGGTGAAACATCATTGAAAATAAGGCTGAGCATTCAGCAGAAATCATTTGCATACATGTGTACTGAGAAAATATGAGGGTGTTTTTTTTTTTAGGGCTATGGTTGAACAGTTTATTCATAAGAGTAAATAAAATATTACTAAAAGGAAATATTTTCTAGAAAAAAAATACAACCTTGTCCAACTCAACACTAATGGCATATATATAGTACACTGTGTCCTGCAATTTAGCAACATGTAGTCTCCTATGCAGTGCTCAACTAGCACACTCTATGTTACTGAATGAAGCTTTTGCTGATATAAGGTCAATAAGATGATCTGCACCTTTGTTGCATAATCCATAAGATTCATCAAGAATTTTATATTTTAGTTTCTTTAGTTGTCATTCAGCCAAATGTAAAAGCAAGGATTTCTCCTGTATGTAGAGAACTTATTTCTGTCTCATTTTTTTAAGAGACACCTATCTAGTGCAAAGCCATGTCCCTCAAGATAGTTGTTTTGATGTGAAATAAAGAAGGAGAAAGAATGCCATTACCATCTCAGTGCAAACCCCTGGGGCCCTAGAACATGTTTACATTGATGGTGAATATCAAAACTACTCTGGAGCTACTTTCAAGCAGGATGGTTGCACCACTCAGCCGGCTCTGCAAAGAGGTGGAGACTTGCTTCAACCCCCAGTTAGCCTCCAGTTATGACAAGAGCTGTGGCTGATCACTAACATGCAACAGTAAAATTGAAGATAGCATTCAAGTCTCTGCCCCGAGTTCCACACAAGTGACATATAGATACAAGTTCAATTCTTTAGTGAGGTAGAAGCCTAAATGTTGACAGTTACTTAAGTCTCTCCAGTGTGTCAGCAGAAAAGGAGACATTTCTCCAGAGAGTTAAGTAGAGTCTCTACAGAGGGACTCTAATGGGACTTAGCACTGTTCCTGGAATAGTAAGTGCTATGGATTAGAATATGTTCTCTAGACTTGCAGACACCTGAAAAAGCACAGTTTGTAGTGATCATGTCTAATCTCACTTACTTTCTAAGCTGTTGTGAGTGGTCTTGGCCCATGAAAAATCTACCACTGTGTCTAGGAAGTGTGAATTATCCAAAGCTATTAACAAACAGGAGTCCTAGCAACTTTAGTGGTCTGGTCCTTAAACTACCTTTAGACTTGGCAGGACAACAAAAAAATCTGAGAGTGAAAGACACTACTTGTATCACAGGAAAGGAAAATATGGAATAAACGTTTTCAGAAACCCCTCCAAAAGCATTTTGACACTTTCCCTCCCCTTGTAATGTCAAACCTCACTGTTTCTAGTGGTTAGCCTGGGTTTTGGCCATTAGAAAAGAAAGTCAGCTTCAAAAAGTCAATTATCTCAAGGGAAATACTCTTGATCAGAACAGCTGGTGTTAATTCATGGAAGAACCTGTGTTAAGGACAGAACTTTTAAACAGCCTTTTTATTCATACTATTGTTTCCCTATCTTAGTTATAAATAAATTACAGTAACTTGCTTTTTCCTGTGAAATTTTGATGTAATGTGTTTTCTTTCACCAAAGCACATTAAGGAGAGAAAGGGGAAATAATTAGGCTTTGTTATCTTTTTGTTAAACAAGCCAAAGCTTCCAGTAGTGATTTTAATATCATTTGCCCCATTGTTTGCATAGGTTTTGCTAAGTAAAGTCTGTTGACAAATTAACTTTATTGACCACTGATTTTATTCAAGAGGAGTACAAGTGAATGTTTGTCTTCCTTCACTTCAAATAGACAATTTTTAAATTCCTATTCTCTTTTGCTTTGTCTCTCCCTCTGAGTACAAATACAGGCCTCATCACTTATGGCTAGATGCTAACACAGATCACTGTGGCTACCTGATTTGTTGTTCCTGTGTAATTTCTCTGGTTCTGCATTTAGTTGGACGTAGTAGTTCTCAGGCACTGTACCTGCATTCCTCAACATTTTACAAGAAATTTCATTGAAGAAAGTAAATATGCATGAATAGTCTTGGAATTTCTCCAATAAATTGACAGTGAGATAAATCAGGTGCTGTTACCAGTATTACTCTAACATGTAGACAGTGTAGCATGTGGCATTCTGAAATCCACTGTAATATTTCAGAGAAAAGTAAATTTTATATATATATTCAAAAAGCTAAACTTCATATTCAGATAGGACATAGTGCATTATTATTTGCCAAAACCACCTCCTTTTTACTTCTTTTGTAATAGCTATTATTATCCAAAAGACACAAACGATTTTGACTATATGGTTTTAAGGATATTAATAGTTCAGATATTTTAGTCAACTAGAGTTTATAGATATTTACCAATCAAATTGTAGTTTACAGGGTCATACCTTGACAGATTGAGTTGGGTTGGAAGGGATGCTTAAAGTTCGTCTCATCCAACCCCTCTGCAGTGAGCAGACACACCTCCAACAAGATCAGGATGCCCAAGGCCATATCGAGTCTGATATTGAATGTCTCCAGGGACAGGGCTTCCACCACATCTCTGGCAACCTGTTCCAGTGTTTCTCTACCTTCATTGTGAAGTGCTTCCTCCTAATGTCCAACCTAAATCTATCCTACTCCAGTTTAAAACCTTTGCTCCTTGTGCTGTTGCTACAAACTTCTCTAATCAGTCCTTTCCCAGCCTTCCTGTAAGTCCCTTTCAGATATTGAAATGTAGCTATAAGGTGTCCCTGAAGGCTTCTCTTCTCCAGATGGAACAAACTGAGTTCTTTCAGCCTGTCTTCATAGCAGCGGTGCTGCAGCCCTCTGTTCGTCTTTGTGACCAACCTTTGGTCTCACTCCATCAGATCCAGTCTCTTCTTTTTTTGGGAGTCCCAGAGGTAGATACAGTACACAAAGTGAGGACTTACCAGAGCAGAGTGGCAGAATTATTTTTCTCTGCTGGCCATGCTTCTTTTGATGCAGCCCAGGATGCTATTGTTGACTCATGTCCTGCTTCTCATCCACCAGTATCTACAAGCCCTCTTCTGCAGGTCTCCTCTCAATTCCATCTCAATTCTCCTATTGAGAATTGCCCTGAACTGTGTGCAGGACCTTGCACTTTGCTTTATTGAATGTCATGAGATTCACATCTGACCACTTCTCCAGCCTATCAAGGTTCCTCTGGATAGCATCCCATTCTTCAGTCCTATCAACCACACCATTCTGCTTTGTATCATCTGCAAATTTACTGAGGNAGGGGTCCTACAGGAAGGCTGGGGAGAGACTATTTACAAGGTCTTGCAATGACAGGACAAGGGGCAATGGATTTAAACTGGCAGAGGGAAGATTTAGACTGGATATTAGGAGGAAATTCTTTCCAGTGAGGGTGGTGAGACACTGGTACAGGTTGCTCAGTTAAGTTGTGGCTGCTCCCTCCCTGGAGGTGTTCAAGGCCAGGTTGGATGAGGTCTTGAGTGACCTGTACTAGTGGGAGGTGTCCCTACCTATGGCAGGGGGTTGGAGCTAGATGGTCTTTGAGGTCCCTTTCAACCTTACCATTCTATGATTTGGACACAGAGCTGTTGACATGACCTTTTGTATGCCATCATGCAGCCAATTCCTTATTCACTGGAGGAGCCCACCCATCAAATACTTATCTCTCCAGCTTAGAGAGAAGGGTGTTTTGGGGCACAGTGTCAAAGGCTTTACAAAAGTCCAGATAAATGACATCTTTTGGTCTTCCCTCAACCACTGATGTAGGTACACCAGCATAGAAAGCAACTAGGCTGGTCAGGCTGGACTTGCCCTTGGTGAAGCCCTGCTGGCTACCTCAAATCACCTCCCCATCCTCCATATGCTTTAATATGGTTTAGAGGAGAATCTGTTCCATGCTCTTCCTAGGCACAGAGGTGGGGCTGACAGGTTGGTTGCCTTTCTTACCCTTTTTGAAATTGGATGTAATGTTTCCTTTCTTCCAGTCTTCAGGGGCTTCACCTAACTACCAGGACTTTTCCAATACTGTGGAGTGTGGCTCTGCAACTGCACCTGTCAACTCCTTCAGAAGTTTGGGATGTATCTCTTCAGGTGCCATAGATTTATGAATGTTGAGGTTCCTTGGGTGGTCCTGGATTTGATCTTCCCTTATGGTGCGAGGGACTTTTTCCCACTGGTTCACACCTAGTGTTCCATCAACTCTTGAGGGGGACAGGGCAAAATTCACAGGGAAGACTGAGACAAAGTTACTGATAACCCAGCTGCCTTCATGTCTGTTGACACCAGCTCTCTATTCTCACTTCTCAGAGGGGCTACACTTTGTTTAACCTCTCTTTGCTGGTTGATGTACTTTTAAAAGGCTTTTTTGTTATTCTTTGCATCCCTTGTCAGGTTCACATCTAGCTGTGTGTGTTAGTCTTCCTGACATCATCTCTCTACAACTTTGTGGTGCTCCTGTACTCCTCTCACGTTGGTTGTCTCTGCTTCCACTCTGTGCATTTCCCTCTTGCTCTTTGACAAGGAGGTCTCTACTCAGCTATGCCTGTCCCTTCCCTTCCTTACCCAGTTTGCTACACATGGAGATCAAGAGCCCTTGTTCTCTAAGGAGAATGTCTTTAAAGATCTGCCATCTCTGCTCTGCTTCCCTGTCCCTCAGGATCATTTCCCATGGGGTCCTACTGACTATTTTCCTAAAGAGCTGTTAAGTTGCCTTCCTTAAATTTGGAGTCTTTACTCTGCTCTTTGACTTTCCTACATCCCTTAGGACTGAAAACTCCACCACTGCATGATCCCTGCAGCTGAGGTTGTCTCCAGTCTTGATATCCTTGACAAATTCACTTGTATTTGTGACCATCAGGTCCAGTATTGTATTCCTTTGCATTTGGCTGTCTATAACCTGGGTCAGGAAGTTATCATTAAGGCACTGCAGGAGTCTCTTTGGTTGCCTACAGCTTGCTGTGCTACTTTTCCAGCTGGGGAACTTCAACTACTTCAACAAGAGCCTAAAAGTGCAAAGCCTCCTCTAACTGGAATAGAAAGGCTTCATCAGTGAGATCCCCTTGATAAGGTGACCTATAGCAGATGCCAACCACAGCTTTCCCTCTGTTGCTTTTGTCTCTAATTCATATTCACAAGCTTTCAACCTGTCTTAGGGACAGTTCTTCACAATTGATCCATTTCCTGACATAGAGGGCAACACTTCCACCCCCCTCTTCCTCATCTGTCCCTTCTCAACATTCTCTAGCCATCAATAGCCACACTCCAATCTTAGGTTCATCCCACCAAGTCTCAGCAATGGCTATAAGGTCATGGTTTCCTTGCTACACAGTAGCTTCCAACTTCTACTTGCCTGCGCTGCCTGTACTTGTTTAGAGGCACTTTGGCTGGGCAGCTGGCTGCATCACTTTCTTAGCAGAGCTCTCTTTGGTTCCTTTGAGGTATTTCATGGGAGTTTCCTCAATGGCTTTAAAAAAAATCATGGATCTGTATCCTAAAAATACATTGCTACTTGACTGGAAAAAAATCGTGACACAGCTGGTACATAGGCATTAACCAGTAACTTTCCAGATGTTAAACCATGTATAATGCAGCATGAAACCTGACACAGGTTGTTTTGGCACATACTTCCATGATGAAGTCAAGTATTACATCACCAGTAACAAGCATTCACCCTGTGTTCTGGCCAAAATCATTACAGTTTAGGGGAATGAATGACTGGGTTTTTTTAAAATTATGTTTGTCAAGGCACTTATGCTACAGAAGTTCAGCCTCTAATAGGTGTGATATATTGTTCCAAGGGTAAAATATAACTCCTGAAATATGTTTTCTAGTGTAGTCTGATTTGTACTGCCATATTTTAGCAATTGACTTCACTTTTGTAGAACCAAATGTATAAATTTTTTTTTGTAAGAAATGTTACCAGTAGTACCTGACTTCTTCTATCATGATTAACATTACATTTTGTTTCTGTTTTACTTAACAGTTCTTCAAGTTCAACATTTTCTTTACCTGCTCTGTTACAATCAAGATTGGAATTGTATACATAACTTTCAACCTAATATATATTTTGGCAACTTTAATCCAGTGTACTTTTGAAAATTGTCACAATTATAACAGTGGACTGCTTATCCTTTATAGTGACATGAATTAGGAGATACTTTTTCTGTGATTCATTACTGGTTTAATCCATTTTCAATCCATTTAAGCTGGAGACTAGAGGTTGGTGGCTTCTTTCCATTTGCAGCAGCCTTTTCAGTGAGATGGTAGTAGGTTAAAGTTAAGAGTTGTTTGTGCTGTTAATGCACAAAATGATCACAATGTAAGGTTTGCAGGCTGTTAAATACCAACAGATCAAGGGTATATTATAAATTCTGCTTATTACAAGTTTCTGGGTCCAAATAATAATATGTAGAGGAAAGCTTCAGGACAATAAGATCTAAGTCTTACCAAAAAACTGTTTCTCCTCTACAGCACAATTCATCAAATGAACCAGAAGAGTCATTGGAGACTGTGATTATTGGATATTCTCTTCTTACCCTCTTATGGTCTGGACAAAGACACTCACTCTTTTCAGACTTTTTATTACTTTCCATACATGTGTTTCAGATGTTTCATCTGAAGTAATTAAAATATATACATTCAACCACAGAGATTTTTCTGAATATAGTATCTGGAATTCTAATGCCATTGGCATTGCTGCAGGAATACAAACTTTATTCTCAGTCTTGTCTGAAAATTAAAGATGTCCTTTGACAGATTAGCTTGAACGTGAATTGCAAAACCAGGCACTAATGTCCAGAGTTCAAATGTACAATTCCCAAAACTTACAATTTTGGTGTTAAGCTCTAGAAAGATATTTCTAAGCATCCAAGGGGCTGTGCTTCAAACAACAATAAGGTAGGACAAGTTGGCTGTTTTTTTATTAGTGTGGCTTCCTCTGATTTCTGTTTGCTTCTTCCAATCAACAGTCTTCATAATTTAAAACTTTAAAAATAATTCAGATGAGAGATGGAACTGCTCAGAACTCCTGAAAATCTAGCACTTGTGATGGTTTGGGAATTACCTGCCCCCCCAACTATGAAAATCACCCAGACTAGACTCAGCTGGCTGGAAGTTAAGGAATGAAACCGTATTTACAGCTTAGCACAATTTAACAGGAAGATTTCATGGTCTCAAGAGATGCAGTTCACTTGGCACACATTGTCTGATGTTTGGAAAGACTGAAAATTTTAGTACTACTTGTAATGTTTTGAGAGAAAAGGAATCTGTTTCTTCTTTTCCATGAAGGTACTGTGTGTATGCTTGTTTGTGTGTGGTTGGTACATGGTGAAAATAACAGAGCTGCTGTAAATATCACAGCTCTGCTGACTTAATGTTATACAATCTGTAGATCACTCCAGGCATTCTACTGTCTATATCATGGTGCCGTGAGTTTGAAGTCAGGACAGATACTGAAGTCCTTTGCAATTTTTGCATGAAAGGGTTTGTAACACTTCTTTCCCTCACTGTATCCTGATGCAAAATAAACTGAGCAAGGTGATTTAAGAGAAAATAACCACAATGACACAAACCTTCACCTTGCAATCAAGTTGTTTGTCTTCTATCTGCCTCAGTGGAAAGAAATGTGTATGTTAAATATGTATGCATTTATGCATATTATATAAATACACACACATATTAAGTAGCATCTATTTTCCTCATTATCACTTATGTGTTTTGGCAGGCACTACAAAACAGACAGGTGGTCTGTTATGAACTGATAGTGTTGTCTAAGTCTGAAGAGCTGAAGGAAAAAAGTCATGGCTTGCATTCAGCCAAACTCAGTGAAATTGCTATTGGCACTTACTGCGATAAAACTTGTCAGGGATAGTAAGATGTGTCATTATGTCTGGCCTAATACAGGAGGGAAGAGAACAGAAATGTTTATAACACATTTGTATTCTTCCTGATGGAAAGCCCACCTCCTTAGCCTTCCGTGTTAGTTTTGCAAGACATTCATGTTTTAAAGATTTTTATTAGAACCTAGACAGATATATTATGATAATGTACAAACATCTGAAGGAAAATTCTAACTGCCAGTCACCACATGTTGTGTCTGCATGTACTCTCTAGTCTTGTATCTTCCTGATATTAAATCTCAAATGATTCAAGAAAAGATGTGATCCCAGAAATACATTCACAAAAATGTCTATGTCTGTACATANAGCCTGTACTCTAATTTTTCTCATTAAAATATTCAAATTAGCCTCAAACCAGCACAATTTAAATGCATTTGTTTTCTGAATAACAATTGAGATCTTGGAGGGGAGATAATCAGGTTTTACAATATTTTTTTTCAGAGATTTCATTTGTTAATTGTATGGTGAGTAAAATAATTCCTTTTGTAATACTTCCTAACTTCAGTGAGCACAGAAAGACTTAGACCACNGAAAGCCCACCTCCTTAGCCTTCCGTGTTAGTTTTGCAAGACATTCATGTTTTAAAGATTTTTATTAGAACCTAGACAGATATATTATGATAATGTACAAACATCTGAAGGAAAATTCTAACTGCCAGTCACCACATGTTGTGTCTGCATGTACTCTCTAGTCTTGTATCTTCCTGATATTAAATCTCAAATGATTCAAGAAAAGATGTGATCCCAGAAATACATTCACAAAAATGTCTATGTCTGTACATAGGGAGAAAATTCCTTCCTGATTGCATTTATTCAATCTATGCTCTAGAACACCTAGATAAGCAGTACCTGTATCACTGCCACTTCTGTCACTATTTTTCCCTTTCTCATTTATTTCTCATTTATGATACATTTTANATTTCATTTGTTAATTGTATGGTGAGTAAAATAATTCCTTTTGTAATACTTCCTAATTTCAGTCAGCACAGAAAGACTTAGACCACTTTAACACATCACACCACAGTGCAGCAATTGTGCCAACTGCTAACATCATAGGCAGTAGTTTATCACAGACAGTCTCTGCAGAGTCTTGATTGTGCTGGTGAAAAAGAGTCAGTACTTGTGAAAAAAAACATTTACATTTTCTCATCACAATGAAGAGTGGATCTCAGAAATAGCCTGAGGTGGGGGGGAAAAACCTACAAGGATTTTAGACTGAACATCATATTCCCCCTTTCCTTTGTAGAAAGCAGGACTCAGAACTAAAGCTGAGACCTGTATCCTTGCTTATCCTAGAAAACAGCATTTGCTCTTGCTAGCTGGCCTTGGGAAGTTTAGAATGTGCTGTGCTGTCACAGATTGGCCCACAAAGAATGTTTGGGGTTTTTTTCACCCTTTCCATAAATTAGCATGTTATTATTCACAGAGTACCAGGATCACAGTTGGAATTCAACTTTCCTTTCTATACTGTGCAGAGATTTGTCATGAAATTAAGATCTGCATATTTTTGCTTTGGGCTCCATACTGACTTTTTTTAACATATGCTTATGTCTAGTATATCTAGTGTTAGTCTGCAAAACAGCATGATGGCTGCTAAGTTGCCAAGAACTCCTCCCTCAGTTGCATATGTATACATGAAATTTTCATGTACATGTAAGTGAAGAACTCCACTCAAACTCAGAAACTCAAAAAAGACAACTAGTACCTCATAATTAATTGTTTTAGTTAAAATATCTGTCTTTGCCTATGTGACCATACATACACAGGGACAGGTATAGCTATTACTTTACTGTCAGAGGGGTTACTGTGGTGGTTTGGAACTAACACTCTAGCCTGGTTCTAAGTTATAAACAAGAAATAGGAACTTTCTGGACATACTTGAGTAAAAGGTAAATAAAGCAAGGGATTAGATGCAAAAGAGCAATGATAGGTCAATACGATTCCATTGGATTGCTGGATTAGGATACAATTTGCTCTGCAAACCGTTCTGCCCTTCCTTCTCTCTTTGCTCTGGCTGCTGCTAGCTGGTGCTTTTGCATGGCTTCACTGACCTTGGCTGAGATTGTTGTTAATGGCTAAGCAGATACAGGTCTTTCTGNCAATGCCCTTCTTAAATTGAGGGGCCCAGAACTGGACACCACATTTACACAGCACTAAGTCTTCTCAAATAGAGTCACAAATGCTGTTACATACATGTTTTCACACTTAATCCCATCAACATTAATGTAGTGTTAGTTTATTAGAACAGTGGAAAGTAAATTGCAAAACTTACAAGAGTCTAGAATCATAGAATGGCAAGATTGGAAGGGACCTCAAGGATCATCTAGTTCCAACCCCTTGCCGTAGGCAGGGACACCTCCCACTAATACAGGTCACTCAAGGCCTCCTCCAACCTGGCCTTGAACACTTCCAGGGAGGGAGCAGCCACAACCTCCCTGGGCAACCTGTTCCAGTGCCTCACCACCCTCACTGGAAAGAACTTCCTCCTAACATCTAGTTTAAATCTTCCCTCTGCCAAGATGTACAGATACTGCACTATTACACATTTCATTTCACTAAATCTGTTACTCTGTGCTCACACACACACACACTTTGTGCCCTTTTATTTCCCCATTAAAAAAATCTTGTGGGGAAAAAAAAAACCCACAACATATCTAGTGGACTAAATTTGTGTCTGATTTTTTAAATAAGTTCGAAGCTGGTAAAACTGGTGCTGTGAAATTTTGTTTAAAGAAAACCCATGTTTGTTGATGCTTGAAAGTAATAGCCTTTTAAGAGAGAAAAAGTCTCTAGCAATCTTCCACGGATTTACATAAAGTACTTCCAGGTTATGTTTCTACCTTTCTGGTTTTGCTAGCTTTTCTTGTAGGTGATGATACAGGTGAATCTAGTGACTAATGTTTTCATGCTTCCATCTAGCCAAGAGCTTTGCCAGACTTGGATTCTGTCCATCTCCTCCAGCAGGAGACCCATAAAAGTCTGGGAGACAGGAAAAAGAGAAAGAGATCACGTATTGAGTGGTGGTGAATTGCAATTTACAGTCTACCCTTTCAGGAGCTAAAGCACAAATAGAGTAACTACTGAATTGCCTTTGAGCTGCCACCAATTTATGTGTGAGCAAAAAAGGATTCTGCTATGAAAGAAGAAGATAGTCTGGCACAGATCTCCTTGCAGAGGTGCTCTTACTTGTAGCACTGTTCAGAAACACAGTGCTATCCCTGTCCCTCTGAAACCCATTGGAGACAGAAAACTTAATGTTCATAGATACACTGGCTGGTTTATGAAATGAGCTGTGAAACCATAAACAGTAATTTTGTTCCAATTAACTTAGGGAATGTGCACAAGGTATCAATCTCTGGCACAGCCTTGTGCAATGAAAGCTGAAGAGTCACGAAAAGGAAAATTTCTGCATGCAAAACTATGTGTATCTATTTCCAAGACAAGGCTATTGACAAGGACAGTCTTGGGCCTCAGCTGAACTTCAGAGTATTGAGTCCTGTTTTGATAAAAAGGAAATCATACATTCATGGGAGTGAAAGCCACATTTGTTAATCACATGGTGGTTACATAGAATAATTGGGATAATAGCTTTCTCATGAGCTGGGAGAAAAATGGAAAATCTGCATCCATGAATTGAATTCCAATGAATTAACAAGATAGAAAATGCATTATGTATGGTAACATTTTTAAATGTTCCCCCTAACTCTTGTATGAGCTTTTCAAGCCCAAGTGCTATAATCACTGTGATACTGAGATTACACTCACCTCAGCTTTCTATTTGAGGTCAGGAACATGCTCTTGAATCAAACCTCTATGCCATCCTCACTATGCTTTTGTATGCATCACGAAGCTCTCTCAAAATATACAATCTGGATTCCTTCAGATGAAATGAGACTGTATGCAGAGCCCCAGGAGCATACCAATTGCATTGCTGCCACTAATGAGCACTCAGCATCCAGGGCCAGACAACAGCGAGGCCAAAGTAAACCCCTGAAACATGTTTACTCAGAGTTATGACGGTTTCAGAAACAGCTGTTTCCCCATCCACATCCACTGCACTGCGCTAGCTGCTCATGTTGACATAGTCTGAGTGAACCTCTTCTTTGTCTGACCAAGTATGGTGAGAAAGGGCTGGCTTTCATTCCTTACTCAGGGAAAAAAAATGTGTGAATGTTGAGTGGGGAGAGCCCTTTTCCTGCAGTTCAGGCTTAGAGACCTCTGTGGCTAGAGAACTAAGACACAGTCTTCATCATAAGTTAGGCAGCTGTATTAATGACCTGAATTTTATGTCTCCTATTTTTAAGTCATGAAATGACCACACACACATTTTATAAACGTCTGAAATACTTGGTTCAGCACTGGGGATACCACAAAACTTTAAGTACCTAAAACCTGGTATTTCAGCTAGTATTTAGTACTTCTGAATACCAGCAAACTGAACAAGGTGCACTCTAGTGCTTTCTGATGGCATTCACAAACTTTTCTTCTAAGAAGATCAGTGAGATCTTGAGGCTTCATTTTAAAGTACTCAAAGAAATCAGCTGACATAATTTGCACCACTTTGAATTTGCCACAAGCTGAGAATGTACATATAAACAGTGACTAAGTCAGCTGATACTCTTGTTACCTCATGCTTGTATAGCTGTCTGCTTGCACAGGTATTCAACTCAGAAAACTGAGGTTACAATGTTTCGCTGCCCATAATCCCAGGTTGTTTTGTTGGAGGAGGCATTTGTAAAAAATGGCAGGTGAGACAAGAGTCCCCAAAGCTAGACCTACACAAGCCCAGGCTTTTGCTACTAGACTAATGCACACTAGCTAACTGATTTTTTAATATAAAGAGCAGTCAATCTAGTCAGAACTCAATGCTCTCATCCCATAAACACTCAGAGCTGAAGCAGACATTTCGGGGCCACTGTCTTGAATGCTGCTTCTTTCCTAAGGGAGTAACATAGCATGCAAACTCCCTGGAAACCATGTATATCCCTAGCAGCAGCTACAAGCTGCAACCAACACAGGTAATAATGACCCAATTCTCAGAGTTTGAGCTCTCTTCCTTTCCTTTGTGATATTCTCTAAAAACCTTCAGTTTCCATTTTTCTACAAAGAGCATCACTGGGAAAAAGTAGTCATACAATTCCATCTTAATATTCACAAATACTCTTTCACTGTGGACTTCTGAATCACTGTCTTCCTCGATTGGGGTACAGTTTCCTTCCATCAGTATTCACATTGTCTGTTTCTCTTCAGCAAAGCATTAGACACTAAATATGAACTTGAAGTATCTCTTCCTAGTGCTGAGAATTGTGTTGGAACACATACAGCCATCTCACAGAGCATTGTCTTACTGTCAAGTAATTTACTGCTCTGACAAAGATGATTTAGAGGTGATTCCAGGCAGATAGAAGACAACTGATTCAGAGGTCAGAGTGTCATCAGCAGGAGAGCCTGGAACACATTCAGAAATACCATACTTTTCATCCTTTATTGTTTTGTAGACATAGTTGTCGAAGTCTATAATATACAGAGACTAAAAGGCAAGCCTCAAATCAAATGATTGCAGCATCTTCCTTTATAGTATGACTTTGCTTTTTGCTCTTTTTCTTTTCTTGAATTTAAGAAGCCACATAAACCCTGATTTTTCCTCTCTCTTTTTTTTTTTTCTTTTCATCTTTTACTGTGTCTTGCTTTTGAAGTCAGATACTCAAAACCAACATCGGTTCTATAAAGATACACACACATGCACAAAAGAAAAAAAAAAAAAAAAGAGAAAAGAACCAGGCAGTGGAGTCTGGAATGTCTTCAATCAAGCTATAAATTTACATTGTTAAGAAGAGCCAAACCACAGTCGCTGCTGATTTAAAGGAACTCTTGTACTTAGTGATCATCTTCATGAAGCAGAATGCATGGAAAACAA
Organism: Ramphastos sulfuratus; assembly: GCA_013399055.1. NCBI lineage: Eukaryota > Metazoa > Chordata > Aves > Piciformes > Ramphastidae > Ramphastos > Ramphastos sulfuratus. The sequence goes on along the minus strand of WBNM01033119.1, from coordinate 577 downwards.
ACATTAAGGTTTATAAACAGAAACTAAATAAATGGTGCCCAGTGTTGGTCTCCAGCAATTCATTTATAGACCATTCCACTCAAACCATCTGCTATTAGAACAAGAAAGTACAGAAGTTCTGTTGAAACTGTAACTTTTATTACAGAGTATGAAAATATCCCAGACAAGCTGAAATTGAGACCCCTTGTCTTTGTGTGTATGTGTGTGCATAGACATGCTTTGTTGCTGAGATGTATTATTATAGAAGTGAGCTTTCTTCAGAAATTGGACTACTCCTTTACACCAGCTATTTTGAGACCTGAAGCAAACCAAGAAACAGTTTGCAAAAATCCTCACATTCTTACACAAGTCAGCATGACCATCTAGTGCTCCGAAGAGCACTTAAATTCAAGTGGTGCATATGACTTGTTTCTGACCTTAGCATTTCACTGTTACTCCTGTAAGTGCTCTTTAGTTCTAAAAAAAATTCCATGAAGACTTGTCTAGGAAACAAAACAGTGATAATATCCTGGTGCATGGTAAGAGCAGGCTATTGAGAGGTGTCATTGAGTAAAGCTAATTGTCATGGAGGCAGGGA
>WBNM01033118.1:5439-19828 GCA_013399055.1 Ramphastos sulfuratus | reverse complement strand
AGCACTGGTCCCAGCACTGACCCCTGAGGGATGCCACTTGTCACTGGCCTCCAGGTGGACATTGTGCCCTTGATCACTACTCTCTGCGTGCAACCATCCAGCCAATTCCTTATCCAGCAGTGCTCCACCCATCAAGTCCATGTTTTTCCAGCTTGGTGATCAGGATGTCATGTGGGACAGAGTCAAATGCCTTACTCAGGTCCTCAAATGCCTTACTCAGAATTGTGAAGCATCTCACAATTCTCTACTGGCTAGAAGCCACCTGCCCCACACAGACCATGATGCACACAGAGATGCGCACTCTGCCTGGAGAGGGGAGAGAGCAATATCAGCAAGGCAGTGCTTTATAAACTGTGATACTGGAAAGCAGAATAGAATAACAATGTTACAATACTCTGGGATGACCAGGTCCGTCCCTTGGAACTCTCTGTCTCTTTTTGGAGGACTTTGTGGTCTTCTTAAGGGGCAACCAGTCCAAACTACCACAGAATGTTACCCTCATGAAATTCGTATTTTAAGACACAGACTGAAACTTTTGGCCCCTGTGTGATTGTTGAGAGTGAGGCACACTTCTGCCTCTGAAAGTTACCTTTGTAGAGGAAGGTGAGGTGCAGCGGCTATGCAAGGGACACAAATCTATTAATTTGCAAACATTAACACAATTTAGCTTTTAGTGGTATAACCAGACCCTTAGATTTTGCAGTCCATACAAAGAGTGGAAAAAGCAGTATATTAATTAATCCATTTGAAGTGTAGGATCAAGGAAAATTGCGGAATCCTGGTATTTGCTTGTAAAATTCAGACAGCCTCCGTTTTATGGAATCAGTCCTGTGGTGATGTTTTCTATTTTTTTAACTATGTAACATAAAGTAGGAGATACTCTAGGCTCTATCTCTAATTTTAACTCTGGAAAAGTTATTTTGATATGCTCCTTTTTCTTATGTTATAGGGAGGAGACATTTACTTTTTTGTAAATTATCTGCTTAAGTTTGGTTTCAAATTACTTGTTCTAATATGTTGGTAATTCAATAGGAGCCCATTTTGTGATGTTAAACTTATAGTGGAAAAGGAAGACCTCAGAGCCATGAGAAAAAACTTTTTTGCAGCTAGAAGGAAAAGTCCTTTCTTTACTTGATGTAGTACAGTGCTTGAGCCCTAGACTCAGCCAAAGAGAAAAACCTCTACTGGTCGTCATAAACCTATTAAGATGTACTTTTTACTGCAAAGATTCATTTTTCACCCTTTTATTTTGTGGATAACCTAATTAGAACCACATGTATGCTCATTAATAATTTGCACACACTGGAAGATCAGTTACATTAGTCAGTGAGCAGTTTGTTGCCAGTAGGTATTCAGCTGCATTCATTATTATGTGTAATGCAATGCATCTGCAGTACTTTGCATTGGTACAGACAAGTCATATTACTGTTTCTTTCATGGATTGACTAACCTTTACACAACTTCTGAAGCCATCTGTGTGAGCAGCTAATTCTTTAATGTCAATGAGGGACAGGAAGAGAAGGTTATAATAGAAAAAGCTATAAATTAGCAAGCACATGAGGTACGCTAGCAAGCAATGAGGCAGACATTGCCTGACCAACAGTCTGTTGAAGGCAACTGATCTACACTGATTTTGTTACCTACAGGCTTCTGCTGCTTGACCGTAATGCAAACATAACAAATTTTTCAAGCATGTCAGGATCCAATTAATAATTTTAAACCATTATATTTCTTCAAAACAAGATCTGAAATAAGACATTAAAGATTTCACACACAGTATCACGCACAGTATCACCAAGGTTGGAAGAGACCTCAAAGATCATCAAGTCCAAACCATTACCACAGACATCAAGACTAGACCATGGCACCAAGTGCCACATCCAAACGTGCCTTGAACACCTCCAGGGATGGTGACTCTACCACCTCCCTGGGCAGCCCATTCCAGTGGGGAATGACTCTCTCAGTGAAGAACTTTCTCCTCACCTCGAGCCTAAACTTCCCCTGGCGCAGCTTGAGACTGTGTCCTCTTGTTCTGGTGCTGGTTGCCTGAGAGAAGAAAGCAACCTCCTCCTGGCCACAACCACCCTTCAGGTAGTTGTAGACAGCAATAAGGTCTCCCCTGAGCCTCCTCTTCACCAGGCTAAACAATCCCAGCTCCCTCAGCCTCTCCTCATAGGGCTTCTGCTTGAGGCCTCTCACCAGCCTCATTGCAATGAGCTAAAACTCAGGTCTGCAAATCCTTTTTTTTTTTTTTTTTTTTTTTTATTCATGTAAATCAAGCTTATAATGTAAAGACGAGAAAGAAGCTTGTATAGACATATTAGTCTAGGACAAACTGGGCTTCAAACCAGAAGCAATAAATACAGTTCATGGAAATGTTTTCTAGAAGTCTACCTATTTATCCAGGATCCTCGGCACTTTTTACAGCCCAGGCTGAATGCCACTCTTTCAGCTACACTGTTATTAATACTGTGCTAACATGTGGAAAACTTTCTCGAACAGAATTTAACAAGCAGTCCTACATTCTTAGATGTGAGCAGGGATTTGGAATAGTTTTCAGAGACAGTTCTGAAACTAATTAATACAGCCAGCCAGCTCTTCCTCCCACATACACAGTTTGGGTAGGATGCAGTGCTTTGCTTGATCTGAAAGAAAACTTTTCCTGTTCTGGATATCCATTTATTTTAAAACTACAGTTTCAGGAATTTCTAAATATGATGCCATTTCAAAAACCAAAACCATTCAACATAGAAAACATTACACAAATCTAAAACAAAACAAAATAAAAAACAACAAAAAACCTACAAAATTTTTAAAGATTATTAAGAGAAACATTTGTCCTTTCTTCAGTTTGTTTACTGTGTGTTTTTTTTTTTTTTTTCTTGGGCAGAAATTAGTCAGCCCAATGCCTCAAAGTTAGCAACATTTACATTCAGGAATTGGCACATATAATCCATAATGACAAAGGATTGTAGCTGAAAATGTCTCTATTAAGAGAAATTTAAGCCACAAAACCTATATCCACTAAATTATGCTGATTAATATTTCAGATATTCTAAAGAGACTTTGAACCTGCTACTCATTTAAACTGAACTGAATAAGCCCCTCTAGCCAGATCTGCCAATGAAACCAGAAGTCAGAAGCCTAAATTCCTTTGAGGGTCCTAGGCAAAGTTTCTTAAGGCAGGAGAAAATCGGATTCAGTTTCTTAAAATGTCATGGTTTTAATAATTCAATAAATGTCATAATTTTAAATTTTTTTTTTTAGGCATAGGAATTACTAAGCAAGAGATATACTGCTTTTTTATACGATAACGAGTAAGAGGACTCAGAATGGCACTACTCTAAACTATATATCATAAATTCCCAACTAAGAATGGAAAAATTACCCCAAAAGCCTAAAAAATATATCATACACAAACAAAGCCATAATATTACTAGCAATACAAAGCAAGAGGTGCGTATAAAGATTTCCTGCAGTGAGACTGAAATGATCTGTTAAATATTTTACTCTAATGTCTTTTTTACCATTATTCTTTTCATGTTTTTGCACATTTGTCAGGGCAGAAACCACTGCATTTTAAGAAAGCCTGCAAACAACATCAACTGTGCTTATTCTCTTTGTTAAGCCTTGGCTGTGTTAAACAAAAAACCTACTGCCCACTTTCCCCTCTATTAATTTCTCAGCAGCTGGGAGCAAACTTTCAGTACTTTCACAACATATAGTTTACTTGTAGAATTAGTCAAAGTTTATGAGAGCATAAGAATGGGAGTATTAATGAAGCCTTGTGCTTATTTCTGCAAACAGTCATAATTTGGAATAAACACATTATGAAGGAATGGCTCATAATGCAACACATATATTTCCATATGTGTATTAGGGTGTATGTTTGTGTGATCATACAGAATTTGGGATAACAGAACCAAATTCTAAAGCAGACAGTAGTATTCTGCCTACCTTATTTTCCCTGCATTTTTAATTTGAAATGTCTATTCTCCACTTACTGTCCACACACAATCACGTAATGTGGATATGTTCTTCCAAATAGGTAGAATTTCAATTGAAGGTAAAGTTTCATGGATATTTACTTTCCAAAAAAAATCTGTGTAGATGATGAACCAGTAAAACCTTTATTTTCTTTACACTGTCACTCGTAAGACTGGTGTGATTTGACTTTCTGAGGTCTGCAAGCACTTCTGCATTTCTTAAAAAAGAATCCATTCATCTCAGTGGAGGTAAGGAAGTTTTATGACAGAATTACTTGACCACTGAGAAGAAAGGCTGCACATGGATAAATTGCAGTGTAGCCATTAAAACATACCACAATGCAGTGTGTGCTGAGAAAGATCACATAAACACTTTCCAGAATACTCATTTGTGGGTCCTAACACAGATTTATCATAGTCATTTTGTGGACAAAGTTTCAAGAACAAATCAAGCCAGTACAGGACTCTAGTCTCTTTCACCCAACTTTTTCCATCATTTTGGAATCAGGTGCTTCAGGTGAGATCTCAGCTCAGAATACAATCATGACAGACATTACTAGATTTGATTAACCTATGGTCCAAACAGGATAATGTCAGAAAGAGTTGGGTTACTTTTCTCAGTGTATATAGAAAGTCAGAGTGACAGCTGGAAATAAATGTCCATTTAAGTCCAAACTCCTTTTATGTTGATAACTGTTGGACAATGCAGCTTTCCACCTGGCCCAATTTCCAGGCCGATACTATCCAGAGAGCTGAGTATTTGTTCATTTCAACATTTCTTCTTGTATTACCTCTTCTCATCATTACTTGTCAGAAAGACTAAGGCATATGGCCATATGGATGCCTTTTGAGACAGTCCCTTCAGATTACACTAGCTGCACATTAAGACAAAAGCCACCAACCTGTGCAAATAACCACGTTGCTTGAAATGATCAGCAAAGACCCTTGATCCCAAATGTGTCTGAGAACTGGAGCCAGGTGGTGTCAGCTCTGAAGGTACTGATGATAAATAATGAGGCTGAGGCTAGTTACTTATCGACCTTATGAAGTTTGCATTGATCAGAAGGTAAAGATTTTGAGGTCCTACTTTTCCTTACAGTGGTGTTTTAAGGTACGATTCCTGGGCTAACTATACTGATGTTTTTCAACTACTAGGTCAGAAAAGATTATCAGTCATAAGGCATTGGAAATATTATGAATCCAAACCAGAAATAAAATGTCATTCACAAAGTATTCACATCCTTCAAGGCCAAGTACTTTTTGTAACATCTCCTAATACAGTTAACATTGTTCCCATGGACACTTTCTATTCTCCCCATAGTAAGAAATAAGTAAATCTAGAAACAAGTAGAAACAGAACTTGTGATGCTTTCCTCCCTGTTCTTCCTGATTTTTTTTTTCTTAATTTAATTCATTGATGGCATTTCTATGTGAAACATGAAATACTTTCCCTCATACCTTTTCCCATTAAATATAAATGAATACTAGTTAAAAAGAGCAAGTCTCAGTAGTCTAGAGGAAGGAAAATCTTACCCAGCACTTCACTAGCACTTCTAAAATCTATGCAACAGGTTGGAAGACTGAAGAACACAAAGCAAGATTAAAAGAATCCTGAAGTTTTTAATTCTTCTGTGATGGCAAAACCCAGGCTAGCTAGGCAAAAAGTCATGTTTGCTAAATAAAAAAAAACCAACTTACTCATTTATAATGAAGAAGAGGAAAGAACCATAAGAACAAACAACAACAAAACCAATAAACATGCAAATTCCTAAGTCTGCCTTCAAAATATATTCAATTTTAAAACCTGTTTATCCTTCAGACAAGCTGATGAAACAGGAAAGAAGAAAAAGTAATCTCTAGCTTTAAGAAATTGCTTATGGAAAAAGCTTAGGCTGATGAGACTATTGAGTGAACAAAATTATTTCATAATACAATTTGTGACTGTTTGGTCATGACACTAAATATGTATAGTAAAACCCAAGAACAATCATTCAGCAATTCAAGAAAAGTCAAGGCTTATTTATTTATTTTTAAAATTCTGTTTTGCTGATGCCAGGCTTCCTCCAGAAATTAGGTGGATTGACTGAAGCTGGACAGAGTTTTAGTCTAAGAAACTCTCACCACTTACATCCTCTTCCATTAGATGCTAAATTTTTATTGAAGTTTGCAGGAAAAAGTTTCTGAGCTGTTTTCAAAAGGAAGCAGTGAACCAGGCTACAGATTACAATGCACCTGAGAGCAATGAAAGTACCTTGGCCATTGCATGAGTTCCTAGGTAGAAGCTGAGAAAGTGAATATGATCCTTCAGTATGTATTGAAATACCAAAGTTAGATCCAAGTTGTGCTTTTAAAGGCCGAGACTCAAAGTTTTGTTTTCCCCAATGAATGAGGTGGATCCGCTTTATGACACTGACCTCTCCAAAGGGTAGACAAAGTTATTTTAAGCACTCTTGAGGTATGGCAAATACTAGACTAGGAATTCATCCCACCCAAACACAACTAGCTGCATTTGGTAGCCCCTTTGGTTGCAATTGTTTGCAGTTGGCAGACAATTGATTAGAGTCTGAGACATGGTGTGAGAGTCTTTTCACTGACGATAGACACTTAGTTGAAGATGTGATGGTTCCTTTTCTCTCATGCCTTTGTCTTTCCATTGACTACAACAGGAGCACGTTTGACAGGCTGGGAGTGGATATCTTTCAGGCAGACAAGATGAATTCCCACACACTTTGGCTCAGGCTGGATGTGATACATAATGTTCAGCTGAAGCCAGACCTCACTTCTCCTTTACTTGTGCCTGCTAAGACTTCCTTCTGTTAAAGAAAGCTTGACGGGAGAAGATAAAGCCCAGACAAATAGACTTGAGGGAAGAATGAATCCTGGTATTATCACATTGCTATGGTTTGGTGTTCACACACTGTCTGTGTAAGTAAAAGCTTCCCTGTGTTACTTCCACCCCTCCTAGCCCTCACAGTGATTTTCAAAAAGGAAATTCATACCCTCCTGGACTTGGTCGATGGCTCCAAAGATTGATGCAGAAGAAAGATTGCTATTGCCACATTGTCAGAGAAACCCCAGAACCACACCTATAGGGTACTTTATAAGTCTGTCATGCTGAAGTAGAATTCCAAAGCTTGTCTAGACTTGTGTGGTTTCTGGGCAAAACAAGCTGATACTGGAAGTTAAGGATATAACATATTGGTTATCATCAGAGGCACACAAATAATGCCACACAGAATCTTGAGTATGAAAAGTTTTGAGACCAATCCTTAATTATCAAATATCAATACAGATAATATGGAGGCAGATTATTTCTGAGTACTTCTCTGTATTTCCTGAGACCAACACTTTCAATTCACTTCTAAGAGAAGCATGGCCAGCAGGGCAAGGGAGGGGATTCTGCCCCTTTACTCTGCNATCCTTGAGGTCCCTTCCAACCCCACTATTCTATGATTCTAATTAAATTGTTTAGACTCTTTGGAATATATAGAGCTGAATCATTTGAAAGGATAGGTAGAGCAACTATCTGCTTCACTATTTTTAATAACTTTTCTATTAAAAGATAAGTAGAGAAGTCTGTGAGAAAGAATGCAAAAGTAGAAAATGTGTAGTCCTGGTTTTCAGGCCTTGCTTTTTCACTGTCATTTTTTCCTTTGGTTTTGGGCAAATCACTTCAGTTGCATCTCTTAGTATCCCTAATTACAAAGTTTAAAACTCACAAAAATAAATGTTTTCCTGCTTTCCTTGTTTCAAATATTAGTCACTGACCAAACAGTGCATTGGACTTAAAATGTTAACTATTATCTTGTCATAAATATAACATCTTAGTATTGATTCACCGAAATGGTTACTTTATAGCTGTTATAAAAGTTGGTTTTACTAGCTGACCTTATATTTCTGCTTTTTGCTTTTGTGTATTCTCTCTCCACACCTGAGGTTCATTCAGCTACATTTAAATTGCTTCTGTGTCTGAAAGCAGTTATTCAAAAGGTAGATTATCTTTGAATTTACTTTGAATAAATATGCTTAACATATTGCTGACAAGGCTTGACTCTTAAATTCTGTTTTTTAAGTTTTACATCTTCCTGCAGAATTGTAGCCCTTGCAACGATCCAACACATACAGATTTCTGCATTTGTTTTGCCAGTCAATGTACTTTAAAAGGGACCTACACTTAAATCTGCTATTCAGACTATGAGCAGCTTAATGGATTGTTGACAGAGAATGTAGAGCTCAAACAGGATATGGTAATACCAGGTGTTTTCTCACTTTTATGAAGTTTATATAACTTTTATTTTCATTTCATTTCTGGCTGTCACTTTGCACTTAGCAGCAGGAATGACCTTCATGGTAAAGACTAGAATTAACAGAGGAAAAAAGAAATTGTAGAATCAGAACACACATCAGAGATAACAATGTACTGCTTCTCATCAAAGGATGTTGGATGTCTGTGACCGACTGCAATATGAAGGACATTCAGATGATGGCTTATGCTCCTTTCAGTCCCCAGGCTTACAAAGAGGTGTTTGTATCAACTTTGGTTTAATAACTGAGGATATTTATTAAGCTTGAAGTTTACCTTATGAAATTTCAGAAGATGCCCTTTACAGAAGGAATAGTTGCATGTCTAGCCTTGATAGGGACACTCATAGAAGAGTAGATTGCCTTCTTTTCCTAAGTCTGCCAGATTTCATCGACTTACTCAATGCTTTGAGTTGAAAGGGACTTTACAGTTCATCTAGTTCCAACTCCCCTGCCATGGGACATTCTCCACTAGACCAGATTGCACAAGGCCTCATCCAGCCTGGCCTTGAATGTGTCCAGGGAGGGGGCATCCATCACTTTCCTGGGCAATCTGTTCCAGTGTCTTATCACCCTTACTGTAAGTAATTCTGTCCTAAAATCTAGTCTAAGTCTGTACTCCTCAAGTTTCAGTCCATTGCCTCTGGTCCTATCACTACAAGCCCCTGTGAAAAGTCCCTTCCCAGCTTTCTTGTAAGACCCTTTCAGATACTGGAAGGCTGTTATAAGGTCTCCCTGGAGCCTTCTGCTTGCCAGGCTGAACAGTAGCCTGTCTCCATAAGGGAGGTGCTCCAGCCCTCTGATCATCTTTGTGGCCCTCCCCTGGACCTGCTCCAGCAGTTCGATGTCTCTCTTATGCTGGGGGCACCAGAACTGGACATAGTACTTCTAGTGGGCTCTTCTTGCTTTTTGTTTTTCACCTTTGGTTTTGTGTCATTATTGCTTCAGTAGGTCACTACAGAGGAAAATTCCTAAACCAGCAGAGACATCATTAATCAGGAAAGGTTTATTTAGTGGATTGCATCTGCATGTATTCCTATGTATTGCATGTTGCCACTATCCAACACATTTGGTTCTTGTTCCTCTCCAAAGTGCCCCTGTAAGGGCATGGTGGCCAGAATGCAAAGCTATCCATCCACTCTTAAATTCATGCAGACTCTAGCCTCAGATGATGCCCAAGGAAAAGGCTTTTAAATCATCTGAAGAAACCCCTCACAATTTTATTCTTTTTTCTCTGAACATGATTGAAGATGAGACAAAGGAACAGAGACAATCTGCCTGTCTGCTTTTCTATGACATTTGCCTTGAACAACAATTTTTTAAATCTGCAGTAATTTCTCCATGCATTTTCCAGGTTTGTTCATACTAAATCATAATTACCTGAAATTGCCACAAGAGACACTCTAATACCGCTAGAAAAATTATCATCTTACCCAGGGAGAGAAAAGTAATACAGAAACAGTTTTTCTTTGCTTGCTTATTTGATTTTGTGTAAAGATGGGGAAATATTTTTAGGAAATGATTATGGATAAGCTTTAAAGTCACATGAATGTACATATCTATATGTGTATATGTATGTATCTATATATCTCTATCTAGTAGCCATTTTGCACTTATTTACCTCAGGTAGCAATCACTTGAGAATGTATCTTGTATCATCATTTTCTGAATTTATTTTCATTTGGAAAGCCAAAGTGACAGCTTACAGTCTGTGCCTGTTAGAAAGGCAGCTTGGAGAATGACCTGTGAGTCTTTGTGGACAGCAGGTTAAATATGTGGCTGCAATGTTCTCTTGTGGCCAAGAAGGCCAATGGTATCCTGGGATGCATTAAGAGAAGTGTATTCAGCAGGGGTTTTTTGGGGGATTTTTTTCCCCCTCTCTACTCTGCCCCAGTAATGCATTCTGCCTTCTTCTGGGCTAAAGAGAGACAAGAAACTACTGTAGAGAGTCCAGTGAAGGGCTACAAAGATGATTTGGGGATCAGAGCATCCTTTTTACAAAGAGGGCCTGAGAGACCTGGGCTGTCTAGCTTGGAGAAGAGAAGACCAATTATCCATAGCTAGAGGGTGTGTGCCAAGAGAACGAGGCTGAGCTCTTTTCAGTGGTTCCTGGTGATAGCACAAAAGGCAATGGCACAGACTCAAACACCAGATATTCCACTTACACTTCTTTGAGAGTGATGGAGCACTGCAACAGACTGCACAGAGACATTGTGTAGTCTCCTTCCCTGTAGACTTTCAAAATCTTCCTTGACATGTTCCTGTGAAACCTGATCTAGGCATGCCAGCTTTGGTGGGGTGTTTAGACAAGATGATCTCCAGAGATCCCTTCCAACCCCTCCTATTCTGTGAAAATGTGATTATGTGAGCTGCGCAATTTCAACACTACCTCTGGCATGCAACAAAATGCATCCAGTCCCACAAAGGATAAAAGACATCTTTGTCACAATATTTATCATTGCACTGGGAATTAATGAAATAACAAAGGTCATTAGTCTCAGAAAGCTGCAAAGCCACAGCTGGAAATGAAAGCTTGGCTTAAAAGAATGAGGTTAGGTAGTTATTAAGAAGGAAGCATCTAAGTCCTGGTCCTCTTTTTTGTTCAAGTATATTTGGATTCTAGAAAGTGAATTTTTCTAATTAAAGAGTGAAGAAGACACCACAATGGGCAGATGTACAGCCACTGAGGTTGGAGAAAAGCCCTATCTAGCTACCAGTTACAAAAATAGACTGAAATCCTGACTCTTTGTACTAAATTTATTCCACTTTATGCAAAGTGGTTTTGAATTGACATCCAGGCCCAAATTCACAGCCACTGCCTAAATTCAGAATTTAGAATCCCTAAATTCATTGTAGATTAGGTCACTTTGGTTAATGGGGTTCCAAATCAATACATGGCACAGTACTGGCTGCAATGAGGATCCTCATTAGCATGGCCATTCTGCTTTCTGCATTGCTCTGCTGGGTTTAGTTGCACCTGGTATGATGTCAACCATTTTAATACTGTCTGGCACTGAGAGGATATTGAGAATTCAAGCCCACACACATAGGTTTATAAGTATCTTTGCAGTCACGGACTGTACTGTGTAGACATCAAGTTTTTTTCCTATTATTACTTTTCTCACTAAGGTCCAACAAAAGCCAGCTTCTATTAATAGCCCTGTGAGCAAGCAGCACTATCTAGATACATCGCTGGTAAATATGGGTGAAGATTTCACATAGTAGGGAGGTAAATTGCAGGAAGCTTTTTTTTTTTTTTTTTTTTTTTTTTTTCTTTTATCTTTCTGGAAGACCTGTGAGAGATTACATTTTCATTCTTAGATCTTAAGGTTATTGCAAAGAGACCCAAGAAAAGAGTGGAAAGGAGCATCTATAAATTATCTGCTTTTAGGGTAGAGTCCTTGCAGCCTGGAAGCAAAATGAAGACAAGGAAAGAAGGAATTCCAACCTTGCACATTATTTGAAAGATAGATCAACTTGCTGACTTCATGTAAGCAGAAAAAGATGCAAGACAAATGATGAATCTTTTCTTTGCTGGTAAATTCCTCATTTATTTTCACTGTCCTAGCCAGTGGGAACTTCTGACTGGGAGAACACTTCAGTGATGATTACTTGTATCTATCTACCTACCTATACAGAAATGTACCTTTCCTCTGCTCCATAGAGATGTTCTGAAACAACTTGTAGTGAAAGAAAGTGTTCCCAGAATTTCCACTTACTATTTATCTTCACTTCTACACCTCAGATGGATTTAGGTAATTGAGATGCNATTCCTAAACATCACAGCAAGCCTATGAGTGAAGTAGACATCACCATTGTTTCTTTTTCACAGCCTATAATATAATTTTCTCTATTAAAATATTCCAATTACCCTTAAACCAGCACAATTATTCAAACACAGGTGGAATACAATAAAGGTCATGAAATCTCATACTTTGGAGATTTCAGTTATGCAACCTGTGTTATGCAAACTGTCTTCCTAATGTAAAAGCATCCAAAGTGCCTATGGTGAAATTTCCCAGGATTTCTTGATATGTTATCAAGTGCTACCAAGTTTCCTTTTATTTGCCTTCATCTGGGTGCAAGACTCTCAGAGGCCTCAGGGAGCAGATGTGGTATTTGCAATTTTGTTCTGAACAATCTGGCTGTTTTGAAAATATTCACAGGAAAACACCAGCCACAACACCAGATGTGAATGTAGCAAAGCAGCATCTTGTGTTTACATTTTAATTTCTCCAGCTAGGAAGGCACTGGGAACACATAATACAGGCTGTGTGCTCTAATAATCCATTATATTTACATGGTGCCATTGATGTCTCAGTGCTCTGCAAGTCTTTTGTGTAGAGGACCCACCCATTCCAAACACATACTCCCCACAGGTCTGTGATACAGCAGCTGTGTATTAATTCTAAATAGTAAGAACTTTAGTGTAGGAATAAAGGATAAATGAGAGCTTCATCTAACAGCAGCATCTGAGAGGGCTTTAACTTTAAGCTGTCAGGTCTCTGGGTGCTTGTGTGTGTGTGATTTTTACAGCTTTTGCACATCTGCAAGACTCCCTGGTTTTATTGTGCTGCTGCAAACACAGGAATCCAAATTCAAGGCACATGGAGTGAAAGTCCAAGCTCATCTTTTCCTGTGGAAGTGGTATTTTTCTGTTCTTTATGTCTGATGGAGCTAAATAATACCAAAGCAAGAAACAAACCCATCTGGCATTGTGGCAGCCCATTTAACTCACTCCAGGCAGCAGCCAGGTAAAGGATCTCAGTCTGAAATTCATGCCAGGTTTGAAGTGTTGCAGAGACACTGCTCTCCATGACAGAAAGAAGGAATGACATTGCATAGAGCTCAAATCTCTGTTTCCTAAAAGTGGTTTCAGGATAGTGCTTAGTGTCTTCATCATGCACAAATCTAGGAAGTAAAACCAGAAAACTCAAGTTGCTATTAATGGGATGTGGTGGAGGCAGAGATATGTGCTAATGGACAAAGGAGCCAGGAAACAAGGCTACCTGCCCTGCCAGAAGGTCTCAGTAAGTCACTGAATTTGTCCTTTTATGCTTGTGCAATTAAATGGGAGATGACTCAGCTTTGTGGACTTACAATCAGTCTGTGACTAGTAAAGCCAACGGCAGTACAGACAAAGATACAAAAAGCCATTTATTTCTAAAAACCCTCGGGTAGCTGTACTAGAGACCTGGCTGTGACAGCTCTTGTTCTGAACCAAATGTACCACCAGGCTGGGAGAGGAGTTAAGCCTTCAGCAGAGGGAAGACTTCCAGGGAAGAACAGAGACGTAACTGTGAAGGCAGCATCCCTGCAAAACAATCTCCAAAATGCTGTAGAGGCCACCAACATCCTCATTTCATCCTGCTCTGATCCACCTCAGTTCTGAGACCAAATTTTTCCATTTTAGTGAAGACCTCTAGTGACAAAAAGAGATAAATTGAAAACCATTCTGATTAAATCAATGAATTCTCACTGTGGCTGTTACAATAAATGTTCAAGGAGGCATAGAGCACTACGTCATTGAAAATAGGCCGAGTTTACATGGAATTGATTTGAGTCTTGCATTTTATGACTCCCGTGTGAACCAGATGTGGCCAAATTGGCCCTCTCTTAGGACACTTTATCAGGGAGTTATATCTTTTGTCTAATTAACAAGACTCAGCACTAAAAGACATGACTATATAGACAATTTAATGTGCAGACTGCAGTGGCAAAGGGACACTTTAGAATGTACTGCTGCCGGAATGAGAGGCAGTGGCGGTTTTAAGAAAACCACTCAGGGGGAAAAAAAAAAAAAAGAGAGAAAAAAAAAAATCCTATCCTGTTTTTCCTTATATCATATCTATGTTTGGAAACTTCCTCTCTAAATATTTAATGAAGGCAGAATGGGGTTTGAAAAACAGCTGGAGGACATTGATCTACACATTCCAATTTGTTTATGTATAAAACATGCATAAAGGATTAAATGCTGCTTAACAGTTTGTCTGCTTTCAGCTGCTTTCATGCCTCTGCTTTGCTATAGCACCAATCCATGTCAGAAGATACCCTAGGGGGCTTTTAAATAATAAATAGGTTCCTTTGGAAGATGTCTTTTT
>WBNM01033116.1:0-20742 GCA_013399055.1 Ramphastos sulfuratus | reverse complement strand
TCCCTCTGGATGCCATCCCTGACTGTTTTCAGTGCAGAAGACACTTACCTACTGTACTAAGGAACAAACTTATAACAATGTAGATGATTGGAATGATACAGTTCTCTTAAGCTTTATTCCAGTTGCATTGTATTTATCCATGCTTCCCTCAGGAAAAGGGTCATCAAAAGAAATGCATACTTTAAAAAATGGTGATTTTTTTTTTATTATTTTGGAGTTTCACAGTGAGATCACATTCAGAAATTCCTTTAGATTCTTAATTTCTAACAGGAGGAACTGCTTCATGCCTTAAACAACATTAATGTCATCAGTGCTCTACAGACTATGCATTATTGATAGCCTTTGCAAGACAATGAGACAGAAAAGAAATTGCACAGTTTCTTTTGGAATAGTAGGTGAGTGACTGTCATCAGCACAGTGATGATACAGCAAACTAATCTGCTTCTCTCAGCTGTTTAAGCATCGGCATAATTACAACGAGCAAGATACCTTCTGCAATATTCATAAATACTCCATATCACCTTGCACATATTCTGGAAGAAAAAGCCACTCAAGGCAGCAAAGAATTAGCATTACAAAGAGTGCTGAATTAACACAAATACCTTCTGGCTTGTTCTCTGTCCTTATGTGCAGCCTGCCACCAGTTATCTGGAGTGGAAAATAAAAATGAATGTAACGGACCTAAAGAATCATTCTGCTTCTCCGCTTAACTAGGAATTCATAAAATTATCCCTCGGGGATGAGGTTACTCATGATGACCTCAGATTTACTGGCCATCCATTCTGGATGCAAGAGCATTCAAGCATGCTGACACTGGGAGATAGACTTTGGGACACACTGGCCTGTTGTCAGCTTTCACTGAGGTCGCAAGGCATCATTTTCACAGGGTAATGAACCTCCCTTCTTACTATTTCTCACCCTATTAATAGAGAAAGAATCTATATGCTATTGCCCTTTGGGAAAATGTATTGATACATCTGTTACAGTAGCAGAATTGGGGGGGGGGGGGAAATCTTTGTTTTAAACACATTATTTATTTTAGCAGCATTAAGTATGAATTCACTGAGAAAATTATNTACGTCTCAGCAAGCCTCTGAGTGCAGCAGACATCACCATTGTTTGCTTTTCACAGCCTATAATCTAATTTTTTTTCATTAAAATATTCCTCTAATTAAAATTGCCTCTAACAAGCACATCAGGACTGCATTCTGCAGGGTATCGAAATATTCTACAATCTACTGTTCTTTAAATTAGTAACTTGGACTTTGTTTTTTTTATCTATTTATTTAATATAAAGAGACGTTAAATGACACACTCCTATTCCCTGCTTTTTACAATAGTTCTCGATGCAGTCTTTTGGTCAAATAAAATATACAGATAAGCAGATCTATAAACACACAGACCAGTTTTAATTCTGGAGGAGAGCTTCCTTTGAACATATCAAAGGCAAGAGCCACTGGCAATTCTTCAACCAACAGCTCAATCCTTTCTGCACACTAGCTCCACATACCTGACTCAAAGCAATGACAGTCTTCCTCATGGAAATCAGAGTTTGAGCTAATTAGTATATAATCCACTAGGTTTACTTATAAATGATGTTTCACACTTGTGAAGACTCTTTAGGCATTTAAATGCTCCCCACCAAGCATTAGAGGTGTTTTGTCTAATACAGTTATCCATCCTTGTAGAGTATTTCACAATGCTGTAAACTTTATGTGTTAATTATCTTTCCAGCACCTGCTGGTCTGTTATTATCAAACAGAACTAACTTTGGTAGATAGAGAACCTGTCCCTTCCTTCTTTGCTCCAAGGTCCCTCCTTTCCTCAATAAAACCAGGAATCTTGTGTCACATAAACCTCCTTGATAGTCATATTTCACCCTTATTGGCATTCACGGGCAGGCATGGGGGTGGAGTTGGGTGTTAATTTGATAGCAGCATCACTTGCAGTTAAAGGATCCTTTAATGACTTTGTAGCCCTTCCTGCTTTCACAGGCACATGCACTGCCACCAAGTGCAGTCCTAAACACAATGTCAACTTCTCCAACAGTTTCCTTTCCTCTCCTCCTCCACTTTTTTCCCCTCATTGCAGGATTGACTCCTCATGTAAAGTGCAAGTGGAACAAAATGGTAACGTAATTACAATGCAGAAAAGGCTACTATGATGTTAAAATATTCTCTTCTCCCCCCTCCCCCCTTCTTTAGGAAGTGATGTGCCATCTTGCACCCTGCACTTCCAGTAATTGTCCATTAATTGCTCAATATGCATTCTGCTCCATATCAGACCCCACCTTTCACACAGCATGTCATTTTTTATACAGCCACTCTCTTTAACACCAGCATTGTCTGGCATATGAATAATTAATTGTACATTTCACAGGCCTGTCCGTGGGAGGACATGAATGAGTTATGACCTTCTTTGATTTATACTCAAGAGCCTCCACAAATTCTGCTTTAGAGTACCAGTTTGCCTTGTTCTTAAGACCTAGCCGCCTGGTAGCAAACCTTGAGCTTCCTCTCTGAGCTTGGTTTGCCTCTCCTAATCTAGAGTTCTCTTTTTCTCCACACAGAAAGCTGTCTCAAAAACCCAGTTAAAAACTTTCCTTGAAATACCAACTCAATTTTCTTTATTGTAATTAATTGGATTCCTTCCCCTTATCTCCCCCCAATCATACTGAACACAGAGAACAATTGCTCATTGTTTATTTTACAGCAACTTGTTACAACCAGAATGCTGTCTTCGTGCTGTCATGCTTTTCTTTTCTTCACTAAGCATATTCAATTTATTTAGATCTTCCTCTTACGTCATGTTATCTAATCCTTTAATTATTCTTGGAGAGAGCTCTGAGAGCAATCAGAATTTGTCTACATTTTACTTAAAATACACTCAGGCCTCCTCCTTATTTCAGTAAGGCTTATCTAAGCTAAGGCTTATCTTCTATTATTGCAGAACATAACTTGCATTTCTGGACAAAAATATTGCCCTGTGCCTCACTTTCTCTGATGTGTTAATTTGTTTGGTTTATTGCTTATTTATTGCACCCTTAAATCCTTTTTCTGCAGCTCTTGGGCCGAGTTGCTCACCATTCTTATATTTGAACCTTTGATTTTCTCTTCCTAACAGTAATTCTCTGTGATTGATTCCTATTGAGTTTAACCTTGTTGATTTAAAATACTGCTCTCTGCAGAAAGCTGGATTCTCTTCACAGAAATTCTTGCAGGCACTTTTTAATGGTTACATTCTTTAATGACTTGGGTGAATTTCAGTAGGTCTGAACAAAGTTAATCCATCTAACTTACCTAAATGTCTTTAATACCTCCCTGCTCTAACTTCTTCTGCACCTCTATACTGTCATTTGAATTAAGTACCTAGTGAAGGTTCATGTTGCCTATTCTGCATTGACTAAAATGAAGCACTGTGTACTTCAGTCATTTCTGCAGTATCAGTGGTATGCACCTCTTCACTCTTCTTTATTTCACTGCTACCACAGTGAAAACACAATACAGGTGCCAAGTAAATGCTCAGACTCTATTTTCCCTTTAAAGTTAAATCTACCTCAGTTAACAGTCGTTTTTGTTGATGATGTTGTTGTTGTTGTTGTGCTTTTGTGAGGTTTATGCACCTTTTCACTGTTCTTTGTTTCACTGCTACCACAGTGAAAACACAATACAGGTGGCAAGTAAATGCTCAGACTCTCTTTTCCCTTTAAAATTAAATCTACCTCAGTTACCACGATGAGACATCAGCCAGCTAAAACACATAGTTCTCTCTAGCATGCTTTAAATGTAACCAAGGTCAGGCAAGAAGATGTCTGATGATGCCACTTTCTTACTTCATATAGTTGTTCCCTCCATGTGANATTGTGTCACCTGTTCATCTCCTTTTATCAATGCAGCCCAAGACTAATGGGCCTTTGGACACAAGATTAGCCAGTCAGGATGACACTTTGCCAAGCTTGGCCATGTTAGGTGAAGTCATAGGCTTGCTTTACCCTTTTTAGGGCAGAACACAGCCTTGCACAAGGCAGGCACAAGCTGAGCCTGTGTACCTTGTTTACCACAGGATGCAAAGGGCCAGGGTCCTTATACCTAGTGGCTCCAGGTTCTTTGTCCTCTTTCCCACAGTTGCCTCTCCCCAAAACAGAAGGAGGGAGAGCAGAAAAACATGTCTGGGCAAGCCAGGACATGTATAAGCCTATTTTGGTCTGCTTAGGCCTACCATGACATATGTTTTTCAGATGGCAGAATACTTCTGATGACAAAAGACCTTTTTTTTCTGATTAAGCTGCACTGGATCTGGTGTGTTAAGTAAGAGTAAGAGTCACATTCAGCTCTCCTGGATAGAAACAAAGCTATTAGTTTTTTAGTTTGAAGAAGAGGAGGCTGAGGGGAGACCTCATCACTATCTACAGCTACCTGAAAGGACGTTGTGGAGAGCTTGATTCTGATCTCTTCTCACTAGTAAATAGTGATACAAGAGAGAATGGCCTCAAGCTGTGACTGGATAGGTTTAGACTAGATATTAGGGGAAAAAAATTCACACCAAGGCCTTGGAATGAGCTGCCCAGGAAGGTGGCTGAGTCACCAACCCTGGATATATTTAACAGCCATTTGGATGCGGTGTTTGGGGATATAGTTTAGGGTGCACCTTGTAGAGTATGGTTAGCAGTTGGGCTTGGTGATCCTGAGAATCTTTTCCAACCTAAATGTTTCAGTGGTTCTCTGATTCAGTGATATTACCATTATTTCTTAGTTGTTTTGGTTTTGTTGTTGTTGTTGTTGGTGGTGGTTTTTGTGAGGTTTTTGGTGGTTTGGGTTTGGTTTTTTGGTGAACATAATTAAATGGCCAAGAATAAAACAATTTCATTTTTCTGTAAGCTTTGAGTTTGTCCCTCTTCATCAGATACATCTTTTGAAATCTGAAAAACATGGAAGAAATACGAACCAGCATGCAACTACCATGTGATATGTTTGGGCTTTTATGTTCATTCCTATCCTGGTTCTGCAGTGAGTTAATTTTGGGTGCATTTTCATACTTGAGAAATTTTCATTGCAGAGAAAGCAGTGATGGGCAAGAATAATAAAATCAAGATTTATCTTGGAGAGGTTCAAAAGTAAATATATGACAGTTTCACTGAATTACAAGATAATTCAGGTTCAGAGGGACCTCAGGATCTCTCTAGTCCAATCTCCTGCTCATATCAGGGTCATCTACAAGATCAGATCTGGTTATTCAGACCTTTTTCCTGTTGACTCTTGAAAACTTTAAAAACATCCCTTTTGGACTCTACAACTTTTCTGGGCAAACTGTGGCAGTGGTCAGTCACCCTCACAGTCAAAAAGTGTTTCCTGATGATGGTCAGAGAAAATGTCCTGTGTTTCAGTTTGTGCTGTTCATCTCTGGTCCTGCCACTGGGTACCACTGAAGAGAGCCTGGCCCTATCCTCTTTGTACCCTTCAGGTGTTTATACACTTTGTAAAGAGTCCCCTGAGGCTTATTTATTCAGGCTGAATAATTCTAGTTCTCTCAGCCCTTCCTCTTAAGACACATGCATGCTTCAGTCCCTTCATCAGCTTCATGGCCCTTCCTTGAACTCTCTCCAGTATGTTCATGTCTCTAATGCAGTGAAGAGTCCAGCACTGGGCACAGCACTCCAGATGCAATCTTACCAACACTGAGGGGAAGGAGCACCTCCCTCACTCTGCTGGCAATATTTTGCTTAATGCATCCCAGGATACAAAGAATTGGCCTGCTTTGTGATAGGTGCACATTGCTGGCTTACATTCAGTGTGGAATTCACCAAGCCACCCAGGTCCTTTTCTGCCAGGCTGCTTTCCAGGTCAGTGGCCCTGAGCATGTACCTGTGCTTAGGGTTGTTCATCTTCAAGTGCAGGATTTTGTACTTCCCTTTGCTGAACATCACAAAGTTTCTGGTCAGACCACTTCTCTAGCCTGTTCAAAGCACAACCCTTTGGCATATCAGCCACTCCTCCTGGTTTTGCCTCATCAGAAAAACTGATCAGGGTACAGTATGTTCCATCACCCATATTATTAATGGAGATGCTGAACAGAAGTGGGTGCAGTTTTGAGCCCTGGGGTACCTCACTAGTTACTGGCCTTCAACCAGGCTTCCTGCCATGACCACAATCCTCTGAGCTCAACTGTTCAGCCAATTGTCTGCTGATCTATCTGCTCTCTCTAAGGATGTTACAGAAGACAGCATCTTTCTTTTATATGGAGAGTTTTGCACCTTCTCTTGGCATTTCTCCTTCAGTGACTTCCTCCACTGTAAAATACTTTCAAGTTAACACTGTCACAGATGGAGTGATGCACTCCCCTATAAGAGAGAAGTAGCAATATGTTTATTGATTTAGAAGAGTGATTTAGCAATGTGATAGTAGATTAACAAGACTCAATGGCAAGGTACACTTGATTATTTGCTGCATAGAGGACAGGGTCAAACAAAACTGTTGGGGAGGCTCCCCATTAAGTCATGAAATTCAGAAAGGACCTCATAGCACTGTAAACTCCTTCTCAGAGGGGAATTTAGGTGCTGGATGTAGACCTAGTCCTTTGGTCAATAGTCCAGACTTGGTCAGTGGTTTGTACCTGGAGAATTGTTGTAGAATTGTTGTTGTTCAATAGCAATTCCTTAGAACAATCAATCCTTTATATCACTTTCTTAAGATGTACCTGGTGTGCAGCCCTCTGCCGTGCACAAGAGCTCAATAGGCTCTGGGCTTTTCACTGTTTATGGAGTAAGGTGATTGACTCACAGTGATATTTGCATACCAGCTGTGTTTTGATTGGCACATGGTCCACTAACCCTCAGCTATTGTCTTCTTGTTTCTCTGCCCCAAATCCACTTTTTGCTGGATGCAGCCATCACAACCAGACATATCCATTACAATTGCCACTGACATTTCTGTCTGGAGAAATAAGGTGATGTTGTGGGGAGGAAGAACACCCTCACAAACAGCCACTGTCCCTGGGATTTTCTTGTGGATGGTTGGGGTGTCCAGATGATCACTATACTCTTCTGTTCATGGAAAACTATTTCTTTTGAACATTTCCATGATTTCACTTTGTAAGGTGGCCTTCCTCGATATAGAATATCTTCCTCTTGCCAGTGAGCCTATGCACATTACAGCGGTGGCTTAGGCTCTGTGTAAGAAATGTCTGGCTCTTTGCCTCACATTTTCTGGACTGCACTCGTTTCCAGCCAGCCATTCTTTTCTGCAATTCTGTTGAGCTTTTGCCAACTGCTGAATTTGGAACTGGAGACCTTCATAAGCTCATGCCTTTCCAACTAGTACCATAGAAGTTGTATTGTAGGTTAGGTGTAAAAATTGAATGGTAGTAAAGGATTGAATGACAGCAAACACTGTTGAAGGAAGACATACAGGAAAGAGATTAAAATGGCTAGGATGAGGAGCAGTGGTTTTAAAATAGAGCAGGGTAGATTTAGATTAAACATTAGCAAGAAGTTCTTCACTGTGAGGGTGGTGAGACACTTTGACAGATTGCTTCATCTGTTGCGGAGAAGTTGTGGACACCTCCTCCTGCGAAGTGTTTAAGACCAGGCTGGATGAAGCTTTGAGCAACCTGGTCTAGTGGGAGGTGTCCCTGTCCATGGTAGAGGGGTTGGAACCAGAGGATCTTCAAGATCTCTTCCAACTCAAGCCATTCTTATGATTCTATGATAAAAACACTGACACGAATGAAAATTGAGATGGTACTAGCAGTGTGGAAGATAGCAAGCTACAGAACTGGGTGACTTTGAGTAACCAAAATAGGATGCACGTTGCATGGTACAGAGTGGAACTCTTGGTACCGATCAGCTAAGGAGAATTTTATCTGAAAGCTGAGAAGTCATCCACTGGAACCAAAGCAAAGGAGATGAAGCTCTAATTATACCTCAAGATCAACGTAAGTCACTAAAGTACAAAATCACTCCATGAGTTTCCCGTATGGAACATGAAGAATTGCATAATGCCACTTCAGAACATAGTTTAATGGTCGGACTCAATGACTTTAGATGTGTTTTCCAACTGAAACAATTCTATAATTCTATGATTCCACAAGATGCCACTCACCTAGAACACTGTATACACTCACCGTTCATGACCAAACACCAATCCACACTTTGAAGAGCTGTTGTGAAAAGCTAGGGTAACAGAGGAGATATGAGGGTGCTGCATGTGACATGAGCTAATAAAATGTGAATGTGTTATGGAGGGGTAATTAATTGATGTAACATATGGTTATAAAAGATTAATATTGTCCATTAATATTCAATATTCAGAACTCTCAACACCCTAACCACTAATTTTAATAATAATAGGTTCTTTGCACAGTCATGGAAACTTCATACAGATAATAATACAGGATCTAGAGATAACTAGCAATAATATGTAACATTAATTGAACTGGAAGAGAAGATTCCTGCAGTCAATGTACTGCTTGCAGTCAATTCTCCAGTTGTCGACTAGATGGACTCAGTGAGCTCCTTTCTCCTCATGGCAGAAGGCAATGGTGAATTACAAGAGGCTCGAAGTATTTACTCACAAAATATCATTTCCTGACCCACAGAGCTAGCTACAGCTTCGACAGTTCCTGAAAGCTTTCAGGGAATTCTGTTACTGTTTTGCCAGGCAACAATTCTTCCCAGGGTGTTGGGGAAATGAGGCAGATAATCTGTGACCTGGTCCTGATCTCCTCTGGATGATCTGTGTATCTAAAGGACTTCCTGTCTTGGCAGGAGGCTTTCAGGTGCAGGCAGGATGCAATGCCATATGCAGTCTCAGCACGGTGTCATGCTGGCTGTGCAGGCTGATTGCATGCAGGCATTTGGAGCCTGTTCCTGGTAAACTCTTTGCAGGCAGTTTCCAGACAGTTCAGGATATAAGAAGGCAGCAGCAGCATCAATACAAGGGCAGAGGACAGATACAATGGCAGAGCAGGTTGTGTCACCTGCTCGTCTCCTTTTATCAATACAGCCTGAGACTAATGAGCTTTTGGATAGAGAATAGCCAATCAGAATGACAGTTAGCCAATCTTGACCATATAAGGTGAAGCCACAGGCTTGCTTTACCCTTTTTAGGGCAGAACACAGCCTTGCACAAGGCAGGCACAAGCTGAGCCTGTGTACCTCGTTTACCACGGGATGCAAACAAGTCTGGGCAAGTCAGTGTCCTCAGATTCAGTGGCTCCAGGTTCCTTGTCCTCTTTGCCACAGTTGCTTTTCCCCATAGCAGAAGGAGGGTGAGCTGGGGAACATGTCTGGTCAAGCCAGGACATGTATAAGCCTATTTTGGCCTGCTTAGGCCTACCATGACAGACTGAGGATGCAAAGATGAGATTACGTTTGTTTGAATGCTCCTCTAAAGAGATAAAAGGCAGGATAATAAGGAAAATGGAAAAGCATTCCTAGGGTAGGAGAGGTAGCAATTTCCAACGGACTCTGCTACATGAATAGAAAAGGCAAAACTTAGTAATTGAGGAGGTGATGTATAAAGAAGAATTGCAACCTCTATGTAATAAAAGGGAAGAAAAAGAAAACAGGATGTCACAGTTAACAAGGCAGTTACACACTAGCAATTAGGATATGGCTTGTATTAACTATCAACAACCTGAGATCTGGAATTTGGAATTCACCTCATACTTATTATCACTAGTAAAGATTCAACATTTAAAATCCCATGTTTTTCCTTACTGACAGATCAGAATGATGAGAATTCAGCTGAGTACTACAAAGCACTGAAGAGCTGGAGGGAAAGTTGTTGGCTTTTTGCCAGCTAATATCAAAACAGACACACAAAAAATAAAAAAGAAAAATTATCTGTGGTTGGTGATAAAGAGGAAATTTTGAAAAGTCATCTGTTTATGTTGTTGCAGCAGTCTGAAATGGTTTTGTATGCACTTCCCTGTTGGCCACTTCTCCTGCCACCTCTCGTCACTCTTGCTTTCTCATGTAAATTGCATCAGTTTAATAGATTCTGGCATGTAAAAAAAGCTCACCACCTTGAATAGCATCTCTTAGCCTAAATCTATCTCACACACACAAAAAAAAACCCATCACAGACAAATGAAATGTGGTGGAAACAATAAAAATAGATGTCCATGACAGTGTGATTTATCACACGGTGATAAAGCAAAGCTAACTGCTTCTTGAAACCTTCACAATGAAAGCAGAGCTATTGCCTATCAATTTTCAGATTACCTTGGGAGCAGTTTTACAATCCATAATCTATAATCTCACCGAGTGGGAAATTTTGATCAGTTTGATTTCCCAGCTTTTGAAAAACCTTGAAGCTGTAGTTTGTAGCCTAAGGAAGTCTGCAAAATCGTAGAATCATAGAATGGTAAGATTGGAAGGAACCTCAAAGATCATCTAGTTCCAACCCCCTGCCATAGGCAGGGACACCTCCTACTAGTACAGGTCACTCAAAGCCTCCTCCAACCTGCTCTTGAACACCTCCAGGGAGGGAGCAGTCACAACCTCCCTGGGCAACCTGTGCCAGTGTCTCACCACCCTCACTGCAAAGAACATCTACCTAACATCCAGTTTCAATCTCCCCTCTGCCAGTTTAAACCCATTGCCCCTTGTCCTGTCATTGCAAGACCTTGTCAATAGTCCCTCCCCAGCCTTCCTGTAGGCCCC
Organism: Ramphastos sulfuratus; assembly: GCA_013399055.1. Lineage (NCBI taxonomy): Eukaryota > Metazoa > Chordata > Aves > Piciformes > Ramphastidae > Ramphastos > Ramphastos sulfuratus. The sequence continues at coordinate 10,079 of WBNM01033116.1, read as the reverse complement.
CTTCAGATACTGGAAGGCTACTCTAAGGTCTCCTGGAAGTCTTCTTTTCTCCAGGCTGCAGAGCCCCAAACCTCGTAGCCTGTCTTCAGAGCAGAGCTGCTGCAGCCCTCTGACCATTTTTGTGACCATATTAAACAGTAGACTTTATGGTGCTGCCTTACGTTGCAATGCTGTGAGGTCGCAAGAAAGTCTCTTCTGAGATAAGTGTTTGGTCAACACAACTGCAGGATATTTTCACAGTCACTTCAATGGAATTTGTACATTATCTTCACAAAGCTTAATTAAGTCCAGCAACTTTGGTAACAATGCACTAAAGTTTAGAGTTGATTAGCAGCCTCTTTCTTGCCTTAAATAAAGAAAAATTTCAATGTCTTGAAAAAGTGTTGCTGTGGGATGCTTAATGACTTAAAAAAAATATTCTGTGTTTTGAGAATGTCCTGTAGGAACAATTCCTTCTGAATCATGGCTACATGCAGGTTACCAGATCAGAATAATGGGGGTCAGAACAAAAGGAGTTCTCTGCCTGTTCAGAGGACACACAAGCCCTATGAGGGCTCCTACACAAGCTCTATGAGGGCTCCAATGCAAGCCCTATGGGTCCCTTGTGATCTTTGCACTTGATGTCAAAAAGGTTAAAACTGGAGAAGAATTCTCAAGCAGCAGTAAACTACTGCTCTGCAGTACCCTTTCCAAACTTTTAAATTTTTTTATTAAAAAAACATGAGGAGCCTTTCAGAGTCCTCCTAACCTTACTACAGAAAGCAAGAGAAGCTTCTGAAGAAATAAGAATTCAAAAACATTTTTCTTCTGATCCAGCTACTGCCTAATCTCTGCAGCAAGTAGATAGAGAATGTGTCTTATTAAACAGACTGGATGTAGGTGCATTGGTCTGTGAAAATGGATGTGATTAGGCAGAGGAATTGCATGAATTTTGCTATTAACAATATTGATCTCTTCACTAACTATAATTAGCTTGTTTAGAACAAACCATCCTTTTAGTTTATTAAAATATATGTGAGAGAGCAGTTCAGGATATGTAATTAGGCGATCAGCATTGAACAGCCTCATGAAGGGATTGATCATCTGAGTTCATGTCTCTGCTCTGAAGAATTCAGATCTCTACAAAGATTATCACTTCCCTCTTGTTGAGGTATTAAGTCACACAGTCAAACTAAAGCATATTCAAACTTCAGTACTTCTTTGGATTAGAATTGCTGCCAAACCAAGTAAAGTGTTATAGAAATCTACAGGGTGATTGGAATTCTGTATTTACTCTCTCACTGACTGTAATATCAATTTGCTTAGTTCCAATTTTTAAAAATTGTGGGGTTTTAACTGCAGATCTGAAAATCATGCTTATTCAAGATGATTTCTGGAAATAAAGGTGAGGTTTGTGCTTGCTAATCATATTCTCAACAATCAATTCAGAAGTATCAGGCTGTCCAGGGATATGGTTGAGGCCCCATTGCCCGAGACGAAGTGTCACCCTGGGTAGTCTGATCCATTTGGAGGTGACCCTGATCACAGGATGACCTTTGAGGGTCCCTTCTAACCAGATGCAATTTGTGATTCTGTGAGAGGACAGGAGACTCTCAGAGCAATTTTATAGGTAATGGAAAGAATACAGCAAGGCGATGTAATTTCAAACAGTTTTCTTTATTAATGATGGTGATACTTGGGAAGTCAGGAGCCCAGATGATTATCAGAGTTGAAACTGAGTTTGCAGCACAGAAAATTAGATTATTTCTTTTGTAAACTCGGCAGATCTTGGGCTGCCCAGGGAAGTGGTGGAATCTCCATCCCTGGCGGTGTTCAAGAAAAACCTGTATAGGGCACTTAGTGCCATGGTCTGGTTGATTGGCTAGGGCTGGGTGATAGGTTGGATGAGCTTGGAGGTCTCTTCCAACCTGGTTGATTCTATGATTCCATGATTCTATAATTCTATGATTCTACAAATCTATGATTCCATGATTCTATGATTCTACGATTCTATGATTCTAAGATTCTATGATTCTGTGATTCTATGATCTGCTGCTGATTCACTGCAAGGCAGAAATATGGCACCTCTTTACTTTTTTCTGATAGCAATTTTTTCAGCCATCCATTTTAGGTATTAATGGATTTGATACAATGCCATTTGAAGCGGGAATACAGATCAAAATTCTATTGCAGCCTGTATATATCTTACCACTACACTACCAAAATAAGTTTTTTTCTGCTTCTAGAGTAATCAGAAAGTAAAGCATTACAGTAATTGTAGCATACAACAGAACATATGAGATTTATTAGCATGGTCAAACATGAAGCTAAAACATTTTTGGTGATGGTTCAAGCCCATTAAGGATAATATGGTCTCACCTAATAACTAATAGTACGGTAAGCAGTTTCACTAAAATGCTTGCAACAGGCTGTGAAACTGATGACAGAATTTATGTACCTTCAGCCATTCATGAAAACCTTGAGATTTAATATGATAAAATTCCCATGCCTGCTGAACAGACAAACATTTACTTTTTCATATCAGTTGTGCCACTGAAGTCTCACAACACATCTTCAGAATTTGTATTCCACTGAAACACAACTTAATCTAAAATTAACCTTCCTTTGCCATTTGTGGGCACACTGCATAAATATTAATGTGTGAAAGCTTTCCACTCCTAATCGGTTGCACTGCCCAAATCTGTCAGTTTCTCCCCCAACACACATCCCCTCTGACAGCCCACTGCTGACCTCACTGAGAGGAAAGAAGCTGGTCAGAAAGCTGCTGACAGAAACAGCACTTTCCTCTCATTTCATCCCATTTCTGAGATCAAATGGTAGCTCCTTTTTGCACACCTTATGATACTCAGCCTGGTCGTTGCTGTTGAGATGTAATTTTTAAGTCAAAACTAAAGTCCAACTGTTTGAGAGGGCACCAGTAGAAGAAATCAGCATTTGCTTGTCCTGGTTGTTAGACAATGTACACAACTGAACAGCTACCTGAAGCTTACATACATCTCAGTGCTGCATATGGTACTTTGTATGTATGACTGAGACTGTTCCTGTACATCTATCTCAATGTTGCACCTGGTGCCTTGCATCTAGGATTGAGACCATTCATGGAACACCACTGGACTCAAATTTGATTAACCTCACTGTGAGGATGCTGCCAGTTCCCAGGTTCTTGGTAGTAACTGCTGAAGGTGCATTCAAATGACCCTAGTCAGAGGAGACATTCCAGAAAGACAGACTTAAATTTAGAAGAATGTTTCAAACTGGGAAGTGCCAGATTTAGCATGTGGGAATGTGGCTATGCAAAATAGAAGACAGATTCCTTGTCCTATAAATAAAAGTGGTATGAAGTTCAGTATCTTTACTGATGATCTAGACCAGGGGATTGAGTCCAGCATCAGTAAATTTGCAGATGACACCAAGTCAGGAGCAGGTGTGGATCACTTGGAGGATAGGATGGGTCTGCAGAGGGACCTGGACAAGCTGGATGGGTGGGCAGAGGCCAATGGAATGAGAATGAACAAGACTAAGTGCAGGGTTCTACACTTTGGCCACAACAACCCCAAGCAGTGCTACAGGCTGGGGACAGAGTGGCTGGAGAGCAGCCAGGCAGAGAAGGACCTGGGGGTGCTGGTAGAGAGTAGCTGAAGATGAGGCAGCAGTGTGGTCAGGTGGGCAGGAGAGCCAATGGCATCCTGACCTGCATCAAGAACAGTGTGGCCAGCAGGACAAGGGAGGTTATTCTGCCCCTGGACTCAGCACTGGTCAGGCCACACCTGGAGTGTTGTGTCCAGTTCTGGGCCCCTCAATTCAAGACAGATGTTGAGGTACTGGAAGGTGTCCAGAGAAGGACACCAAGGCTGGTGAGGGGCCTGGAGCACAGCCCTGTGAGGAGAGGCTGAGGGAGCTGGGGGTGTGCAGCAGAAGAAGAGGCTCAGGGCAGACCTCATTGCTGTCTACAGCCACCTGAAGGGAGGTTGTAGCCAGGTGGGGTTGGTCTCTTCTGCCAGGCAACCAGCAACAGAATGAGGGGACACAGTCTCAAGTTGTGCCAGGGGAGGTCTAGGCTGGATGTTAGGAGGAAGTTCTTGCCAGAGAGAGTGATTGGCATTGGAATGGGCTGCTCAGGGAGGTGGTGGATGGGGCACTTAGTGCCATGGTCTAGTTGCTTGGTTAGGGCTGGGTGATAGGTTGGACTTGGATGACCTCGGAGGTCTCTTCCAACCTGGTTGATTCTATAATTCTATCATTCTATGATCCTATGATTAGAATCAACCAGGATGCTGATCTCTGGTATCCAGCTGCAGGTGCTGACCACGAAGGAAGACAGAAACACAGAGTGGCCCCGCAAGTAGTTTCAAAGTCTTAATAAGTTTGTTGCAGCTTTTTGAGAGACCTGAAACACCAGGATGGAGAGAGACAGAGTGATCTAGACCCATTTAGACTAGGGACTAATGATAATGATTGTCCTGGGGAATCTGGCAAAGAACCATTACTGCACTACACACTACTGCAAAACCATCTGCACAATAGAAAGCAATGCAGAGAAAAACCTACGGGATTTTTAATCATCAAGACTGTAGCAAAAGAGAAGGCTTAGAGACATAGAAGCATTTGGAACCAAAGTCCCCAACAGATTCAATAAATAAGAAAAATAACACTGCTCTTACCTATATGGAATTATGAGTTAAATGATAACCATAAGGAGAGCTGTGTGCAAACCTAGCTTGAGCAGCAGCAACTGGTGAATTGGATTGGCAACCATTTATTTGGTTGAATCAGCACAGAGGTTTTAATAAGCAAGGATAATGTTGAGAAATTAACAAAAGGCTTAAAGAGAAAATAAACACGAGAATGAGTCAGGGTTTAATTTTTGCTAACAATGATCTACAGAAATCAGACCTAAGGAAAAGGGATACATGAAGTGTGGTGCAAATAGGAAACCCAAACATGGTACAATTCCCGGGATTAGAAAACAAAAAAGAGAAAAGGAAGCTTCAGCTTTGAGGCTTGTCTAACATGCACACTAAAAATTTTGAAAGGAAAAGAGAACCACTTCCAGAAGAAAACCTACCAGGGAAAACAGGCGAAATGATTAAAACTGAAGAACAAGGGGGAAAAAAAGCAACACAATTAACAGGAAAACAAGTGGTGCAAGCTAACAGATAGGATTGACAAATTTCAGTGAAGCATGTGAGTTTGTGTGTGAAAGAAATCTAGCAGGGGAGTTTCCACTGGTGTGGTGGCAGGTCTAAGCAGGCCAAAATAGGCTTATCCATGTCCTGGCTTGCCCAGACATCTTTTTCTGCTCTCCTTCCTTCTGTTTTGGGGAGAAGCAACCGTGGGAAAGAGGACAGAGAACCTGGAGCCACTGAGTCTGAGGACTGTGGCTTGCCCAGACTTGTTTTGAACCCTGCAGTAAAAAAGGTACACAGATTGCCTTGTGTAAGGCTGTGCTTTGCCCTAATTTGGGTAAAGCAAGCCTATAGCTTCAGCTAATATGGTCAGGCTTGGCTAACTGCCATTTTGATTGGTTATTCTGTGTCCAAAGGCCCATTAGTCTTGGGCTGTATGGATAAAAGGAGATGAGCAGGGAGCACAATCTGTGCTCTGCCATTGTATCAGTGCTCCTACTGCCTTGTATTCTGTTCCTAGAAACTGCCTTCCAAGAGCTTACCAGGCACAGGCTCTAAATGCCTGCAGGCGCTCGGCCTGCACAGCCAGCCTGACATTGTGCCAGGCCTGCACATGGTATTGCATCCTGCCTGCCCCTTTGCAAGGCTGCTGCTGAATGGGGAGTCAAGAGGAACCAGGTCAGAGACTGTGCCAGACTCCAGCTGCCTGAGAAAAGAACCTGGGAAAACTCCAAAGCCTCTAACGTCTTTGAGACCACCAACAGCAACCCCTCCACATGCTTTGGGTACTGTCTGATAATATTTTGTGAGTAAATACTTAAAGCCTCTTGTAATCACTAATTGCCTTCTGCCATAAGCAGAAAGGAACTTCCTGCATCCACACAGTGGCTAGGCAGGATAATGAACTGCCAGCAGTGTAATAACTGCAGAAACCTTCTCTTCCAGTAAAAATGTTTGTATTTGCTGGATACCTCTTACAGTGTTCCAGTTTTGCCTGTTCACTGTGTGTATAAATTTCCAAACTGTGCATTTTGAACCTTGTAAATAAGTTTTCTGGCAAGATTTAATGTTAATAAACAATTTTCATAGTTATTAACGATCTCTGATTGCATATCAAAATCAATATTGATTCTGAATTTTGCATCATTCATAACAACTGGCCACAAAATCAAGCACAAAAAAAAAAAAGACACCAAGTTAGAAAACATCCACAAAGTGCTACTAGCATGTAAGCAGTTAACAGTTGAAAGAACAGTGGATCAGATGTGACCAAGGCACACACACAAAAAGGCCTCAGATATTTTGTTGAACTTGGAGAAACTGAACCCTTGAAAACTGAAGTTGGCACTCTGTATGATTTTAAGTGATATGTGAAAAACAATATTAGTTTTAAAGTACAAAGAATAAAATTGAAAAATACATATATAAAATAGGAAAAGTGGTAGAAATAAAAAGTGCTAATCTAACCTAAAGCAAACTTAGCAGTTATAAATAGTAGACAATAGATAGATAATAAACATTAATTAAGAACTTATANACTAGTGGGAGGTGTCCCTGCCTATGGCAGGGGGTTGGAACTAGATGATCTTTGAGGTCCCTTCCAAACTTACCATTCTATGATTCTATGAAAAGTATAAGAATATTAGCTGATGAATTGTATGAAATAAAAAAGAAGCAATGTAGTTAATAAGGCTTTCAACATCACTGGAAAATCCAGTGGAGGGAGACACTTAAAGTGGAGTAACAGGAGAAGAGGAGGTTCAGGGGCCACCTTATCACTGTTTACAACTGAAAGGAGGTTGTGGCCAGATGGAGGTTGGTCTCTTCTCTCATGCAATCAGTGACAGAAGGAGGGGACACAGTCTGAGGCTGCATCAGGGCAGGTTTGGGCTGGATGTTAGGAAGTTCTTCACAGAAAGAGTGATTGGCCATTGGAAGGGGTTGCCTGGGGAGGTGATGGAGTCACCTTCCCTGGAAGTTTTTGGAAAAAGACTGAATGTGGTGCTTAATGCCATGAATTAGTTGATTAGATAATGTCGTGCGATAGGTTGGACTTGATCTTGAAGGTCTTTTCCAACCTGATTGATTCTGTGAACTGAAATTACTATCGACAGCAATCTCCTCTGGATTATCTTCCAAAGGTAGAACAGGAAAGTAATCCATTCCAACTCTATCAACATTATTAATTATAAGTTTCTTGGCTTTGTTTCACTTGATTTTAATTTTGTTCTCTTATCATATTTGAAACAGGATGGACACATTACTTTTATAGATTGATTGCACTGTTTGAGTATAAAACTAGAGGGGGAAAAAATGAACAAGCAAAAGTAACTGGGAAAATGGGATCCCAATCAAAGTTGTCTTTATCTTCACACAGAAGAAACTATTTCTTGAGGCATAGGAAATTTCATGTAAACCTGAGGAGGAATTTTTTCACTGTGAGGGTGACAGAACCCTGGAACAGGCTGCCCAGGGGGGTTGTGGAGTCTCCCTCTCTGGAGATATTCAAAACCCTCCTGGACACGTTCCTGTGAGACCTTGTATAGGTGATCCTGCTCTGGCAGGGGGGGTTGGACTGGATGATCTTTTGAGGTCCCTTCCAGCCCCTGACTATTTTTTTCACTGTTCCAGGGAGACACAGTTTTAATTAGGGTGGCACAAAGTAGTCTAAATGCTGCCACTTTGCTAGACCCATGAGATTATCCTCCTCCAGCTTCACCCACTTGCTCCCATGGTCTCTGAAGCAATGCAGCCTCCACAATCACGGAAGATTGGAACAGCAAACTTTCACTGTGATTCAAACACAGGAAAAAAGATAGAAAATGCTTGTCATCTCAAAAGTTACTAGATTTGGGTCACAAAATAAGAAAATGAAGGACATATCTGTGAAATTATAAAGCTGTTTCAAAGATTAAGCCAGAAATTTAGGAATGGAGAAACTCTGCTAGAAATATAGGAACAGAGATGAAATGTAAACATAGTTATTAATAAAATGACTGAGAAAAGAGGTCCAGTTTGTTCCAAAAGGTGGCCAAAATGTTCTTTTTGTTTTTTTTGTTTTTCTTTAAAGGGCTTTAAGATGAAAAAGCAAAAAGGCATGAACCCATATAAGGATATACGACTGCAGATCAGAGACACTATAGACAGGCAAATATTGCCTGGAAAAGGATGTTTCAAAGCTGCTGTTCACTTTGTAACTCTTTTCCCCAGAAGATGCAATAAGCAAATTCAAGTCTCACTAATTCTTCTGCTATATATCTTCAAGAAGACATCCATTAACTGAGCTACACATCATAAAAAGTTGCCAACACATCCTCTGGAACTGAGCTGCTCAGATCCAAATTTTAGATTTATGTCATGTCATAAGTTACAGAACAATCCTGTCTTCTGCTCCCAGTCCCCTTGAACATGTATGAGCTTTTCTCAAGTTCCAGTCATAGAATGGTTTGAGTTGAAAGAGACCCTAAAGATCACCTAGTTCCTGGCCTTGGACACTTTCAGGGAGGTGGCATGGTTAGAGAAGTGCAGTTCAAATGCAAGGTACTCTGAAGAGTTTCATGAAAATAATTTAATATATAAAGAGGTCACCTTTGTCATCTCTTCCTTTCCTAATTTCCTAATTCATGCTCCATATAATTTCCCTGTAACCTGTGCAGCCCACACCTGCTGCCAGCCAAATTTCACTTCATAAGGCTAGAAACACTGACTTTGTTCCTTTTGTAAGTCTGAAACAGCATGTCACTATAGCCTGAATTCTTCATTTGATGGTCTGCTTTCAGTCATAACCTACATGTCAGCAATACCAAATCTGGAAGCATTTAATTTGATTTCTTACTGTTTGACTTAATACTCAATATAACTGTTTGAGTTAATACTGAGTTAAAAAACAATTCTGAACCACTTGCACAAATATACCTCCAGGCATTTTGTCCACTTAATGAATTCCAGTCAATGCATGATTAGTTAACACTTACCATCAATATAACTTTGTCCTCTAATTTGATTTTATTCCTTGGTTTAGGAGAGTACCAGAAGAAAACCATGAGCATTACTGCACCCTAGATGGAACAGGAGTTGGAGATTCTCTTGAATCTTTTCTGAAACTGGCACACTAAAATCCTGAACTAGATGTATTATTTCAACATTAAGCACACGACTCCAGTGCAGTGAATGATTTAGTACCCATAAAACCACATTTTACCTCAAAGACTTTCATAGATGAAACTCACCTGCAATGAAGGCCATCACAAGAACACTACACCACTTCAGATACTACAATAATGTTTCTCTCCTGTTATTAAGTAACTGAAGTGGTGTTTAGACTTGATGTTGAGTGTCACTGAAGAGATACATGGCTCAAAATGCGTTACTCCCAAACAGCAGCTATACCTAGGGTGGCCCACAATTTATCAGGTCAGCTTTTATTCATGCAAAGCAATGAATCCAGACAATCTAAGTTCCAAATTACACAATGATCTATTGTTCTGTCTCCCAGTCCTGAGAGGCACAATCCATCTTATGTTGCAACTGAAAGGCATCACACCATCTACCACTGTTGACTCACTGATACACTTGCTAGTCACCAAAGTAAAAGGGTCAGACTGTTGCCTGTGAATCACAGGTAACAGTGAAAACACAAATCCAGCTAAGAACATTATTTGGTTGCTGTGATAGGTGATTATCAGAAAATAATCTATTCTATTCAAGCAATAAGCAAGTCCATCATGTTCCAGCTCCAGTTCCATTCATTTTATTCCCTGGCATACAAAGAACAAGGGATACAGCATCAGATAGTCCAGATGGAAGTGCCTTAAGCATTGGATCATTGTAACCTAAAGTCCCTATGGAAACAAGACTTAAGATAATCAGACCTTCTATTAAGACATCTCTCCTCCTGTTAGCCTCTCAAACAAGCTTTATACTTTTGCTACATTGGACTAGATGAGCTTTGGA